>JAXQQM020066464.1:0-66450 GCA_034641835.2 Pinus albicaulis
CTCATTTTACCTCATTTTTTCCCTTGTCCATTTCCATTTTAAACCCAATTGATCAATAAAAATAGTTAAAATTACTTCTAGAATGGTTTACATAACTGACTTGTTGAATTTTGTGATTGTTGCCATTGTTAATCATTTTGACCGGAACTAGCTGCAGAATGCAGGCATTCTGTAGCTAACCGGCGATTCTGCAGCTACCTTTATGTTTGAGCATGTTCCAGGTGGCCTCTTGAGGAAAAACGCATATGGGCATGATCCACATCGTGCCTACATGGTGTGTTGCTCGTCGTGGAAGAGGAAATGAATTCTGGGTACGATTATGCACGTGTGAACACATTTGTGAAGGAAGACTCCTACTAGGACTGTCACAGTCCAGGTGTCTTTTCTCTTTTACGCAGCCACCTCAAAGACTCCTAAGATGATTTGGATTAGGAAGACATCATTCCTAAATTATTGTAATTATTGTTACTTGCATTTACTTTATAAACTCTTGAGTAGGCCGAGAGCTTAGTTAGAAATTTTGTATAGATTTGCTGCTAGATTTTGGTGTAAACTCTGTGTTACGTCTTTTAAGACACAGAGCATTATGTTCAAACTATTGCATCGTTAATGGAGCAGACAAAATTATCTTGAAGGCGTGATTTAATTTGGAGTTGAATGCCGTCAAGTGGTAGAGGGCCCCTGCCCCTTGAACGGATTTCTTTTGCGTAAACTAGATAAGTTTTTCCTAGCTGTCTTTACGTTCTGCATATTGAATTAGTAGTTGTTGTGTTTTATATACTGTGGTCGTACTCATTCCAGTTCTTCCATAAGAATACATTCTTCCAACAGACCAAAATGATGAATGATTGATGACTATGGTATTGTAGGATATCAGTTAGATTTGTATTTGTTTTAACTAGCCACTGTAGCCATAATTCGTTCCAGTTCTTCCACAAGAAGACACTTTGCCAATAAATTAAAACGATGAATGTTTAATGACTATGGTACTGTAGGATAGGAGTTGTATTTGTTTTAACTAGCTACTGTAGTCATATTCGTTCCATTTCTTCCACAAGAAGACACTTTTCCAATAAATTAAAACAATGAATGTTTAATGACTATGGTACTGTGGGATAGGAGTTGTATTTGTTTTTAACTAGAGACTGTAGTTATATTCATCCTAGTTCTTTCACAAGAAGACATTCTTCCAACAGATCATAACAATGAATGATGAATAGCTATAGTGTCATAGGAATTAGTTGTAGTTTTTAGTCTTCACTATCATAGTTGCACTTGTCCTAACCACTCTTCCACAAGAAGAAATCCTTCCAAGAAATCCTTAAGAAGTTCAAGATATAACTGTGATGTGACAACTTAGTTTCATTTGCTTTCAGTTCATTTGCTTTCAATTGCATACAAGTCCACAGTCAAAATTGTTCTACTCTTCCACAAGAAGGAACTCTTCCAAAATATCACTCATGATGAACAAACCGATTGTATAACTTCATAGGATAGTGCATGTTAATTAGAATGCTCCGGAGTTTCATTTTGCATTTAATTCATGTCCAGCTACTTCATTTCAAAGTTTGATGATGGCTTATGGTTTAACATTGTTCTAGTTTAGAAGCATCTTAAGCTCATGTTTAAATTAATTCATTGCACTCATATCTCATAGTCACACTGTCACCCTTTGCACAGTAGATCACTTTAGTTGATAGGATTCCTAAGACAGCCTTCATTATTTACAAATATATTTTTGTTCTGAAAACCATCAGTGATCCATAACTTTAGGAACAGAAGATAACATCATTACAAGGTCTGAAATATCTCTACAAATTCCTCACTACAAACAGAGCTCTTCCTCAACAGAACTACCCTGAAAAGAAACCAATAACTCTTGGAGAATAGACTCTGACCTTTAATTGAAATTGCAGAATAGAACTAAGAATTAGTCATGGAATAGATGAGTTTAGAATAGAATGTTGCATCATGATTAGTGTCTAATTGTCTAGTTAGAAAACTTGCATATTTAAGTGATCATTTCTCAAAGTCTAGTTTGTGTCATTTGTTTAAGAAGTCATCATTAAGCTCTTGTTTCTATTCAGTCATAGTTTAGATGTTGCTTCAGTATTTTTGATTACATTTGCCATTACATACATTAGGCTCAACTGTGTTCTTGACCACCAATTTCTTTTCATTAGCTTTCTAGACATTTCCATTGTAAACACAAAACTTCAAAAGACCAAAAACATCATAAATTAACATAAAAGACCAAAAACATCATAAATTAACATAAAAGACCAAAACATCACAAAACACTACACACAACGCACTAGGAAACAAGCACCTAGGTACATATGGTACATTTCACTTCAGCAGTTTACAAATCCTGGTTGACAATTAAATGAACTCAGTTGAGGAGACTAGATTGAGGCACAACATTTTGGCGCCGTTGCCGGGGAAGTGAAAACTAGGTAACCTTTGTTTCTTAGCATCCAAAAACAATTTTATGCGTAGGGAGAGAGATTCAAGAGGAAGATTTATAAGCAGCAGAGGCAGAAGTTTGACATCTAGAACACCACTTGTTTCATCTAGATCCATAACTAGTACACCTTCAACTCAAACCCATCTTCCATCCTTTACTGATCCTGGACTTCTAGAAGATCTAAGGTCACCTATTCCATTAGAGAAACCTTCCACTTCATCCATTGAACCTGCCATAGAAGAGGATCCAAAAAATTTTGTTGAGGATACAAACCTTTCTACTTCCACAGGAGAGTCAACCATGGCAGAAGAAGGAGGAGGAGGAGTTGTTAATGGAGAAAACACATTATTTGGAGGAGGTAGAGGTAGAGGTAGAGGAGAAGGAGGAAGAGGAGGTAGAGGTGCAGATGGAGGAAGAGGTAGAATAGGAAGCTCTTTGGGGTTCCCTATACTTGATGGAGAAACCAATACAACCATGAAAAACATTTCACCTTCTGTCCTTCCGAACTTCTATGGACTTAAAACTGAGGATCCTGAAACTTTCTTATTTGAATTTGAAGTACTGTGTAGGACTTATGACTACCTTCAAGATGCCCAAAAATTGAAATTATTTCCTTCAACTCTGAAAGGAGCAGCATTGAAGTGGTTTATGAGCTTAAGCAATAGTTCCATTAGGACATGGGAAGACATGAAACAAGCATTTCTAGAGAGATACTTGGATTATTGTATGCCGGTTAATCATAAGGAAGAAGTGTTCAAGATGTTACAAAAAGAAGATGAAAACTTAGAAGATTTGTTGGAAAGATTTAAATACAACATAAAAAAGGGCACAAATGGAAAACCTAGATCAAGACACTTTAAAATCTCTTTTGTTGAAAACCATTAGGGATGAATGGTTGGATATCCTTAACATGATGGGAAAAGGGGATATATCACAACTCACATTACCTGAAATATCCGAGTTATGTATCAACCTTTCCAGAGGGAAATCTAAAACTGCCAAAGGTCCAAGAGATCCTGCTCTTGCAAGGGCAAGTAAATCTGCTTCTGGGACAGTAAGTAGATCAGAAATAGGACATATGCTTGATGATTTTAAATCCGACATCTTAGGGAGTCTTAGTGAACAAATAGACACCCTCAAGATACAAAACAAGCAAAAGGCTGAATCTGATGCCTTGGCAATCTTTTGTCCCAAATGTAGGAAGAAACATGCCTTGAGAGAGTGCCCTTTGGATGTAAAAGTTGTAGAAACCTGTGTTATTTGTTCCGAAAAACATGAGACCAAGAATTTTCCTTCTCTTCCTGGTCTCAAGGCTATTTTTCAAGAAGAAACTCCTACAGATTCCACAGAATCTCTTAACTTTGTATCTAGAAGACCTTGGCAGGGATCTCAGACACAGGGATTTCATGATCAAATGTATAATCAACCTCCACCTTGGAATTCTTGGCCGCAACCTTGGCCCCAATTTCAAAATCAATCTCAAGCTTGGGCACAAGGATCACAAGGTCCCTATGGAAGATACTCTCCATATTATCAGTATCCACCATATCCACAAAATTTTCCTCAAAATCTTCAACAAAATTTTCAACAAAATTCTCAACAACATCATCTGAACCAACCTCATCAAAATCAACCACTTCCATTACCATTCCCTCAAAAATCCAATCAATTACCAACTCAGCCCATACCAAACCCCAATAATAAGAATCCTCAGAATACATACATGATAGAAGGACAACAATTTCCAACTTATTTAATTACTCCTCTAGACCTTAGTGATGTTCAACTTAGGTCTGGAAGGATACTTGAGAAGAGGAAACCTTCTGTGATCATACAATAACAAGATAATTCTGAGGAAGACTCCCTACGGGTTAATAAAAGTCTTGAGGAAGAAACATCCTTTCAAGGCCAAAACATTGAAAAACTCAAACAAAAAGATCCAATAAGCCCAACTCCAGTATTAGAGCAACCATCCACATCTACTTCTATACCTCCCTTTCCGGAAAGATTACAAATTGACAAAGGTGTAGAAAAACAAATAATGGTGCCTAATTATGATTTCTTGGATGAATTGAGAAATTTTTGCATTAAAATCCCATTATTGCAAGCCATCAAGGAAATCCCAATTTTAGCCAAAACAATAAAGGAGTTGAGTATGAAGACAACAAAGAAAAGAATAAGAGAAACCAAGAAAATTCAACTGGTAGGACAAATAGCAGACATTATGATGGGTAAGACTACTATTCCAAAGTACCTTGACCCAGAAAATCCAGTTGTCAAAATTCACATCAATGGAATTGAAATTCAAAACACACTCATTGACTTAGGAGCAGCAATAAATATCATGAGTAGACAAATCATGGACAAACTAAAACTTCCTAATCTTCTCTTTACACCCACACTATTACAACTAGCAGATATATCTGTGATCAGACCAGATGGGGTAATAGAAGATATTCCAGTGTCCCTAGACTCTTGGGAGTACCCTGTGGATTTCATGATCCTTACACCCAAGAATAATCTAGGAGGCCATCCTGTTATACTAGGAAGACCTTGGTTAGCTACAGCTGATGCTTTTATTAGTTGTAGGTCCTGTGATATGTATATTTCTGATGGAAGTTCAACAAAGAAATTTACTTTATATCCTCCAGCTAGGACAATTACAGATCTAGATGACACTCAATGGATAGAGGATGAAGAATATTTGCAACCACTCTTCACAATTTCAGAAAATAGTGAAGATAATCAAATTCTGAATACTCTAGAAAATTTTGAATCTTCTCCAGAGCACAAACAAGAATCATTTCAAGAGAAATCCAATATTGAGTTCTTGTCATCTAGACAGATGTCTCTTCATTCTATGGACAAATTTGGCAGTTCTACAAGAGAAATTTTTCCAGGTAAAACCTTGAACATAAACAAAAATCTGGAAAAATCTCAACAAGAAGAACTAGTCAAAGTATTACAGAGACATTCTTCTGCATATGCATGGGAATACACCGACATGAAAGGGATAAGTCCCAAGACTTGTACTCATCACATCTATATAGAGGCAAATTGCAAACCAATCAGACAACCTCAAAGACGGATGAATCCAAATCTTAGGGAAATTGTCAAGGAAGAATTACAAAATTTGTTAAATGTTAACTTCATCTATCCTATTTCAGATAGTCAGTGGGTTTCCCCTTTAGTAATTGTACCTAAGAAAAATGGAAAATGGAGGGTGTGTGTTGACTACCGAGAACTGAATAAAGCTACTCTTAAAGACCATTTTCCCTTACCTTTCATAGATCAAGTATTAGATACATTAGCAAGTAAAAAGTACTTTTCATTCCTGGATGGGTTTAGTGGTTACAATCAAATCCAAGTAGCACTTGAAGACCAAGATAAAACCACATTTACTTGTCCTTGGGGTACCTATGCCTACCGAGTATTGCCATTTGGATTGTGCAATGCACTTGCAACATTCCAAAGGGCAGTATTAGGAATTTTTTCTGATCTGATACATGACTGTGTAGAGGTGTACATGGATGATTTTACAGTTTATGGGGATACATTTGAAGAGGCTGTAGAAAACTTGGAAAAGGTCTTAAAAAGATGTCAAGAAGCAAACCTTTCTCTTAGTCATGAAAAATGTTTTATGATGTTCACTGAAGGTATTGTTTTAGGGGACCACATTTCAGGGGATGGGATTAGAGTTGATGAAGCGAAAGTTGAAGTTATTTCTAACCTATCCATTCCAAGTTGTCAAAGAGATGTAAGAAGTTTTCTAGGATTTACGGGGTACTATCGGAGATTTATAGAAAAATTCACCAAAATAGCATCTCTTCTTTTCAAATTACTCACCAAAGATTGTGAATTTAAGTGGACTTCTGATTGCCAGTTAGCTTTTGAAACCCTGAAAACCAAAATTTCTGAAGCACCTATATTAAGGGGACCTAACTGGAAGTTACCTTTTCATATCTCGACGGATGCTTCCGATACAGCTCTGGGAGCAGTATTGGGACAGAAAGATTTAATTCCCTATGCCATCTATTATATCAGTAAAAATTTGACTCCTGCAGAGTTAAACTATACTGTAACTGAAAAAGAGTTTTTAGCTGTTGTTCATGCCATTAACAAATTTAGACACTATATAATCGGCTATGAAACTTTTATTCACACTGATCATTCTGCCATTAGATATTTAATGAATAAATCAATCACTAATGGTAGAGTTATAAGATGGTTGTTATTATTGTAAGAATTCAACATTACTATTCTAGATAGGCCTGGAAAACAAAACACTGTGGCTGACTTCCTGTCTAGAATTCAAAATATCAAAGATGACACTCCGGTTGAAGATCAATTTCCCGATGAATATCTTTTTGCAATCTCTACTCAAACTCCATGGTTTGCTGATATTGCCAATTATTTAGTTTCAGGAAAATTTCCTTCAATTATGAATGCAAGGGATAAAAAAAAAATCATTAATGATAGTGCAAGATATTCATGGGTCGCTAATGAGTTGTACAAGACAGGTCCAGATTTGATCATTAGAAGGTGTGTTCGTGAAGATGAGATGCCCGAAATTCTCAAGGCATGTCATGATGAACCTTGTGGCGGACACTTTGCAGATAAGAGGACAGCCTATAAGATCCTTAATTTAGGATATTATTGGCCATCTTTGTTTAAAGATGCAAAGGAGTATGTCAAAAGGTGTGACAATTGCCAAAGGGTAGGGAAACCTTCTCCTTCAGGTGAGATGCCATTACAACCTCAGGTACACATTGAACCTTTTGAAAAATGGGCTTTGGATTTTGTAGGACCTATTAGTCCTCCATCAAGACAAAAGAAATATATATTAGTTTTCACAGATTATGTCACTAAGTGGGTAGAAGCTAAACCATTACTTGTTGCTAATGAATCATCTGTAGTTACTTTTCTTTTTGAGGATATTTTTACTCGTTTTGGTGTCCCAAGGGAAATTGTTACAGATCAAGGAGCTCAATTTACATCAAGGCTAGTGGAGCAAATGATGGAGAAGTACAAAATCAGACATAGAACATCTACTCCTTATCATCCACAAGCAAATGGTCAAGTGGAATCCACTAACAAATTCATTGAAGGAATCCTAACAAAGACTGTTCATCTACATAGAAGAGATTGGGTAGATAGGCTTCCTGAAGCCTTGTGGGCCTATAGAACTACATGGAGAAACACAACAAGCCATACTCCTTATGAGCTTGTTTATGGAAAGCAAGTTTTGTTTCCCATAGAGTTCCAAATTCAAACCTTCAAGATGGTAGTTCAGCTAGGACTTGATCTAACGGAGGCACAAAAGCATAGACTGGAGCAAATTAATGAATTGGATGAGATCAGACAAGATGCAGTTCAGAAAACAAGTCTAGTCCAACAGCAAAGGGCTAGATGGCATGAAAAGTATATCAAAGAGAAGAAATTTAAAGAGGGTGATTGGGCTCTCTTGTTTGATTCAAAATTCAAGGATTTTCAAGGGAAATTTCAGACACATTGGCTTGGGCCATATGAAATTGTTCGAATTTTTGATAATGGGGCAGTAAAAATCAGAACTATATATGAAGAGGAGGTCACTTTTCTTGTGAATGGCCATAGACTGAAGCTATACCACAAGCCACTCTCAAGAGAAGAGTTTGTCAAGAAGTTCCAAGGAGACAATGATGTGAAGTTAATGAAGAAGAGCCTCTCTTCTTCATCAACTTGATTAAATTTTCTGAAGCATTTCTCTTTTGAAAAAATAAAAAAATAAAAAAATAAAAATAAAAAATAAAAAAAAAATAAAAATAAAGGTATAAACATGAAAACCAATCACTGATTGGCATGTTTATACAGAAAAGATAGGGTGAAAATCAGAGTCTCTCTGACACTCTAACTTTTCCCATTTTTGTTTCTAAGCAGTTGTTATAAATCATAAGTTCAGTGCCATAGTACTTATGATTCATTTCATCTCACTCCATTCACTATCCATCCATACTTCATCTCATCCATCATTCACATTTCACTCCATTCCATTTCATTCATTTCACTCCATTCCATTCCATTCATTTCACTCCATCTTCCATTCTCATGTCAAAACATAGAATTTGATATCTTGCTGCAAGTGAATAAAAATATGCCATGAATTGCAGTACAGCCCTTATGTTCCTTCATTCCATGAACTGAATCCATTCTTATTCCATTATCCACTTCATAATCCATCATCCATTTCCATAAACATTTCACCCATCTCCCAGAAACATTTCATTTTCATGATTAAAGTATTCTACAGGAACATTCTGCAGCTCAGTGGACATTCTGCAGCTGATCACCTTTTCTGCAGCTCGACAGTCTTTTTGGCAGCTACAAACCATGAAGGCATCAACCAGCAGACATCAGAATTACAACAAAGTGATCCAGTGAATTCATGAATCAAAAATATCAAGAAAATTGTGAAAGATTCCTTCAAAGATGAGCAGAGAAGACAAAGGCTACACAAACATCAAATAAAGGGCAGAGGTAATAAATTTAAATTACGATGGCAATTCATGAAAATTTAGCATAGTTTAGTTGTGAAATTATTCAAAGAGTTGTTTTAATTATTTTATTGATCAAACACCAAACAAAACCCTCTATAGACTTTGTATTAAATCTTCCAATTCAAATTTTATATCCAATAGCATTTGAGCGGTGGAACGGCCAAATCATTTGAAATTCCCACGACTCTTAACCAAGTTCTTTAATGATGAAGATTTTTCCTGCCGTCGTAAATCCTCCGCTGTCTCCTCAAATCATTAATGCAATCCTCCACCTCACTTCACCACTCTATGCCGTGACCATTTGCCATAACGTCATTCCGTAGCCAGTATTCCATTCCGAAGGCAGAAGCATTATTATCATCAGGAGCAGAACAAAAGAGGTACATTGGAAGCATAACGGTGTGAGAACTCACTGAACAGAGAGCATATCACTGAGAACAAAGTTTGGAGCATTGCACTGTCAACACAGAATTGTGTCCGTGTAGAGTTTTAAGCCTGTTGCTACTAGAAGACAGAGGTGCTAAAATTGAAGACTTTGCTACCAAAGACAGAGGTGTGGTAGTAATTGAAGTTTGAAGTCTGTTATTACCAAAGACAGAGGTGTGGTAGTGACTGGTTTTGAAGTTGTTGTTACCCGAGACAGAGAGGTTGTAGTGTTGAATTTGAAGCATACCATTTGCTATCAGAGACAGAGGTTGAGTTTGAAGTCTGGTGTTACTAGAAACAGAAGCGTTTTTCATTGATTGAGTTTGAAGTCTTCTATTACCAAAGACGGAGGTATTGCACAAAAAGAAATTTGAAATCATCTACCACTGTCTATCAGAGACACATTAGCTCGAAAATTGAAATTGCTTCCATATCATTCCAAAGTTCAACAGAAGTACATCAGTCCGAGGATTCGAAGGCATTTTTCAAACAGAGGCATACAAACCAGAGATTTTTAAGACCGTAGCTATTTCAAAGGTATGTTCTTCCAAAATTGAAGCCATTTTTATTTAGAGCTTGAAGCCATTTTAATCCGAAAGTAAAAGCCATTGTTTTGTGGATAGAGAAGAGTGTTAATTGATAGTGAAAAAAATCATGGGTTTCATCGTAAGGATTGAGCCTATAGGATCAAAATATTTAGAAGGTTATCCACAATGCAAGGAGATGCTACAACAAATAGGATGGCTTCAATTCTTGGAAAAGTTTAATGGTTGCCATAAGGAAGTCACCAAAACATTTGCTAGATCATTCCAAGGTACTGAAGTTGAAATAGGTGATGTTAAGTTTACTGTTAGTGAAGTTTTTATAGCAGAGGCTACAGGATTATCCAGAAATGGGGAAAGATGGTTTAAAAATAGGGAATTCCATAATGACTCCTGGAAACAAATCTTAAAATCACCAAACATGGATGTTAGTGTGTTCAAGAAGGGAATTCCCAGTACAGCATTGAAGAGCAAATGGAGGAATATACTACTTCTTTTACAAAAATTTGTTACATGTGAGGGTAGATATGAGACATTTTATGTCTACCATATGAGACTAATGTTGCATTTTCTAGGAGAAGATTTGAATTTACCATATTTCTTGTATCAAAGTCTGAAGAAAATGGCTTCCCGTGTTCAGAGAAGAGTTCAGTTTTTGGAAACAACCCTGTATCATCATGGGTTAGTCAAAATTTTAATTGAGCATCATCTATCTAAATCAAATGATACATGGGATGATTTTTTTAATAAGAAATCATTTTGAGGAAGCAAAAGAACTATCACCTGAACCACAGGCCACAAAGAGAAGTAGGAGATGGAGGACTCCAAAAGGTAAAATTGACAAACCGGTTCAAGAAAGCAGTGAAGAAGTCATTTTGGAGAAGTTGACTAGAATCAAGAGTCAACTCAAGGCAAAGAAGGTAATCAAGGAATCTGTTATAGAAAAAGGGGATGGTTCCTCTCAACTTAGGAGAAGCCACAGATTAAAAGGAAAACTGAAGAAAACATCAATCAAACAAACAGGGGTAATCAATATTGAAGATGAAGAAACATCTATGGAAGAGTATGATGATGAAGATTTTTATGAAGGCACCCCCGAGATTGATCCTGCTCAACAGGAAATCTATGATTATGTGGAAACTTTAGAAAGAACAGCTTCAGAAAGAGAAGAGAGAACCCCCAGTCCTCCACTAACTGAAATTGATATATTGAGGAGGGATAGGTATGAGTTGGAAGTGTTGAATAGACACATCAAAAATGAGAATGAAATTCTCAAAGATCAAATCAAGCTCAAGACTGACATGAACTCAACCTTATCCCTGCATATAGACAAAGTGGAGAGAACCAATGAGAAGATGAAGACAAGGAACAAAAAGTTGATCAGGGCACTCACAAACCTCAGGTTCAAACTTGTGATCAGAAAACCCAGAAGGCCTCTAGCTTTCAGACAAAGGAGAAGAAGGGGATTAGATGTCCTTGCAGAAGCCTCTGAATTCATAGGATAATTTGCATGAGGACATGCAAAGAGACAGCAGTGGGGGTATGTTGAGCCTCAAATTTGTGCTTTCCTTCACCTCATTTCACCTCATTTTCCCTTTTCCATTTCTATTTTAAACCCAATTGATCAATAAAAATAGTTAAAATTACTTCTAGAATGGTTTACATGACCGACTTGTTGAATTTTGTGATTGTTGCCATTGTTAAGCATTTTGACCGGAACTAGCTGCAGAATGCAGACATTCCGTAGCTAACCGGCGATTCTGTAGCTACCTTCATGTTTGAGTATGTTCCAGGTGGCCTCTTGAGGAAAACCGCATATGGGCATGATCCACGTCGTGTCTACATGGTTTGTTGCTCATCATGGAAGAGGAAATGAATTCTGGGTACGGTTATGCACGTGGGAACACATTTGTGAAGGAAGACTCCTACTAGGACTGTCTCAGTCCAGGTGTCTTTTCTCCTTCACGCAGCCACCTCAAAGACTCCTAAGATGATTTGGATAAGGAAAGATATCATTCCTAAATTATTGTAATTATTGTTATTTGCATTTACTTTATAAACTCTTGAGTAGGCCGAGAGCTTAGTTAGAAATTCTGTGTTAGATTTGCTGCTAGATTTTGTGTAAACTCTGTGTTACGTCTTTGAAGACACAGAGCATTATGTTCAAACTATTGCATCGTTAATGGAGCAGACAAAATTATCTTGAAGGCGTGATTTAATTGTGAAGTCGAATGCCGTCAAGTGGTAGAGGGCCCCTGCCCCTTGAACGGATTTCCTTAGCGTAAACTAGATAAGTTTTTCCTAGTTGTCTTTACGTTCTGCATATTAAATTAGTAGTTGTTGTGTTTTATATATTGTGGTCGTACTCATTCCAGTTCTTCCATAAGAAGACATTCTTCCAACAGACCAAAACGATGAATGATTGATGACTATGGTATTGTAGGATATCAGTTAGATTTGTATTTGTTTTAACTAGCTACTGTAGCCATAATTCGTTCCAGTTCTTCCACAAGAAGACACTTTGCCAATAAATTAAAATGATGAATGTTTAATGACTATGGTACTGTAGGATAGGAGTTGTATTTGTTTTAACTAGCTACTGTAGTCATAATTCGTTCCAGTTCTTCCACAAGAAGACACTTTGCCAATAAATTAAAACAATGAATGTTTAATGACTATGGTACTGTAGGATAGGAGTTGTATTTGTTTTTAACTAGAGATTGTAGTTATATTCATCCTAGTTCTTTCACAAGAAGACATTCTTCCAACAGATCATAACAATGAATGATGAATAGCTATAGTGTCATAGGAATTAGTTGTAGTTTTTAGTCTTCACTATCATAGTTGCACTTGTCCTAACCACTCTTTCACAAGAAGAAATTCTTCCAAGACATCCTTAAGAAGTTCAAGATATAACTGTGATGTGACAACTTAGTTTCATTTGCTTTCAGTTCATTTGCTTTCAATTGCATACAAGTCCACAGTCAAAATTGTTCTACTCTTCCACAAGAAGGAACTCTTCCAAAATATCACTCATGATGAACAAACCGATTGTGTAACTTCATAGGATAGTGCATGCTAATTAGAATGCTCCGGAGTTTCATTTTGCATTTAATTCATGTCCAGCTACTTCATTTCAAAGTTTGATGATGGATTATGGTTTAACATTGTTCTAGTTTAGAAGCATCTTAAGCTCATGTTTAAATCAATTCATTGCACTCATATCTCATAGTCACACTGTCACCCTTTGCACAGTAGATCACTTTAGTTGATAGGATTCCTAAGACAGCCTTAATTATTTACAAATATCTTTTTGTTCTGAAAACCATCAGTGATCCATAACTTTAGGAACAGAAGATAACATCATTACAAGGTCTGAAATATCTCTGCAAATTTCTCACTACAAACAGAGCTCTTCCTCAACAGAACTACCCTGAAAAGAAACCAATAACTCTTGGAGAATAGACTCTGACCTTCAATTGAAATTGCAGAATAGAACTAGGAATTAGTCATGGAATAGATGAGTTTGGAATAGAATGTTGCATCATGATTAGTGTCTAATTTTCTAGTTAGAAAACTTGCATATTTAAGTGATCATTTCTCAAAGTCTAGTTTGTGTCATTTGTTTAAGAATTCATCATTAAGCTCTTGTTTCTATTCAGTCATAGTTTAGATGTTGCTTCAGTGTTTTTGATTACATTTGCCATTCCATACATTAGGCTCAACTGTGTTCTTGACCACCAATTTCTTTTCATTAGTCTTCTAGGCATTTTCATTGTAAACATAAAACTTCAAAAGACCAAAAACATCATAAATCAACATAAAAGACCAAAACATCACAAAACACTACATACAACGCACTAGGAAACAAGCACCTAGGTACATATGGTACATTTCACTTCAGCAATTTACAAATCCTGGTTGACAATTAAATGAACTCAGTTTAGGAGGCTAGATTGAGGCACAACACCCTACACACATACAACTCATTGCATAAAGATCTCAAAAACTTTTCGGGCTGCTCTATGTATACCTCCTCCTCAATTACCCGTTAAGGAACGCAACATTCACATCCATCCGATGAATGTGCCACCCCATCTGCAGAGCTTGGGAGAAAGAATCGTCTATAAGAACACCACGATGTGCAGTATCCTCATAATCGATCCCCTCTATCTGTGAGAAGCCTCGGGCAACAAATCTTGCCTTGTACTTCTCCACACTCCCGTCAGCTGCCTGCTTCACTTTGTAGATCCATCTCGAACCCACCATTGATTTCCTTCCGATCCAGATTTATGCAGGAATGCAACAGAATAAACACATAACCATAAATATAGAGATGCAGCGGAAATAACACTTCATTTCATTAATATCAAAGAACCGAAATTTGCTTACAGACAGAATGGAAATAAAACTAGCTAGGGCACTGGTAGCTATCTCTGAGAAGAGATGTGGCGGCTACAGGCCTCTGAACTGCGTTACAATGAGGCTCGAGGGCCTATTTATTATTGAGAAACAATGGAGAATCCTAAACATCCCAAAACCCTAACCCTAGGAGATGAAGCGCCAAAACTATGGGCCCCGTTTGGGTAAATTGGTGTTTCAACTTCCCAGGGACGTAACTTTGGTATACTATCTCCGTTTGACGCACATGATACATCATTAGAAAGCTCTATCCGAGGACTACAGTTGTCGGGACGAATTTGATGATGAAATTCGCTGGGCGCTTTGATACCCAAAAAACGTCGTTTAGGGCCTCAAAACGGCTCCGGAAGTTCAGGACCCGAAAAACTGCTAAAAATAGTAAGTTATGTCGAAACTGAAAAACTGAAAGAGACAATGGTGGGGGGCCAAGTGGAATAGGTGGGTGGCCACCAATATCCACCTGGATCATTCCTCCCCCCTTAGGAAGCAATGGTCCCCATTGCGCTAAGTTCCTCCATGAGATGAGGAAATTTCTGCTGAACTTGGTCCCTGGTGAACCACTTTCCTTGGTGCAGGAGTTGGCCAGCTTTGACAACCCAATACAGTTGGATCCTCTGTTGGCGAGTGTTCTTAATTTGCATGTCCATGATACAATCTGTGGTGGCCTGTTCCATGCAGTCTGGGTTTAACTCTGTTGGTGTGAGTTGTTCTGCAATGTCCGAAGTGTCCAATAGAGGTGGGAAGTAAGGACGAAGGCGATCCACATTGAAGACTGGGTGCAGACCAAGGAATGGTGGAATACTAAGCTCGAAATCATTGTTCCCTACAACCTTGGTGATGGTGTACGGCTCATATCAGAGCGGGTGAAGCTTGCGGTGAGGTCCAGTGAGGCGCTCCTTCTGCAAATGCAACCATACTTTGTTGCCCACCTAGAAGTTGTGTGACACCCGGTGTTGATCATGGCGCTGCTTGTACTTCGCATTGGCTCTGTCCAATATATCATGAACCTGTTGGCGGATGTGTTGAATGCGCTCGATGAAGCTACTTTCTTTGTCAACTTCAGATTGGACATGAGCTGAATCGGCCTGAGCAGCTGCAAATGGCATGGCTACGTCAATGGGACATAGTGGCTGGAATCCCAAGCCCACCTGAAAGGGGCTATGGCCAATTGAACCGTGGAGAGCCCGGTTATAACTATGTTGTACATAAGGGAGGCTCTCGTCCCATGTGCGTGGATGCTTTGAATTGTACATGCGCAGAATGTGTACAATCATTCTGTTGACGACCTCTGTCTGGCCATCCGTTTGGGGATGGAAAGCTGTGGACTTGGTGAGCTTTGTGTCCATCATTGACCAGAGGCTGGACCAAAATGTGCTGAGGAACCTGCTATCTCGATCTGATATGATAGACTGTGGGATCCCAAAGTGCACCCATACTCATTCAAAGAAGAGTTTAGCAGTAGCTTCTGTTGTGATATTCTTCTTACAGGCCGCCATAATGGCCATCTTCGAGAATCTGTCAACGACCACGAAAACACAGTCATTTCCATTGTTAGTAGAGGTCAGGCCTGACATGTAATCCATGGAGATGGATTCCCAGGGTCGACTAGGGGTAGGTAGTGGAGCATATAGGCCTTGCTTCTTGATGGTCGGTTTGTCAATGGCACAAGCAGTGCAAGATCAGATGTGCTTCTCGACATCCTTTCGAAGGTTCGTCCAATATAAATACTTCTATAGTATTGCTATTGTTTTCTCGACCTCGAAATTCCCAGCGACTCGACTGTAGTGTGCTTCCCATATCATCTTGGCACGCTCGCTTGAAGGAACACAAAGGTGTCCCAGGTGACATAAAAGTGCATCTTGGAGGTGAAAATTTGGAACTTGCATGCCCCCCAAGAGTGCCTTGTAAGTGTGGTTGAATTCTGGGTCACTCTCATAGAGAAGCGGCCAATCAGAAGTCTCGTGCCCACAAGAGTTGAGCACGGTGGTGAGCGCCACGATCGGTGGTCGGCTGAGGCAGTCTGCAACATTATTGGTGCTACCCTTCTTGTACTTGATGTTCAAATGAAACTGTTGCAGATATGTGGACCACTTCTGATGGCGATCATTCCGCAACTTCCCTTGTGTCTGTATGAACTGCAGGGGCCGGTGGTCTGTGTGGATGATTGTTTCCTTCCCCAAAATGTAATGCTTCCATTGTCGACAGGCTTGCACAATGGAATACATTTCTTTGTCATAGGTGGGATACTTGCAAACTGTCTCAGACAATGTCTCACTGTGATATGCCACTGGATGTCCTTGTTGAGTAAGAACTGCCCCAATAGCATAGTCAGAGGCATCTGTCTCGATCTCAAATGGCTGCTGCAAGTCTGGTAAGGTGAGCACTGGGGCAGAACAGAGGCGATTTTTCAATTATTTGAACGCCTTCTGTTGAGGTTCCGACCAAAAGAATTTTTCTCTCGCTCCTCCTTTGGTGACTTGACTCAAGGGCCAAGTGATATGAGAGAATCCCAACACAAATCTACGGTAGAAATTAGCAAGACCCAGAAAGCTGCGAAGCTCTGTTATAGTGGTTGGGGCTGGCCAATCCCGAATGACTTGGATCTTGGCTGGATCCACATGCACCCCCCTTTCATCAATAATGTACCCCAGATATTGAACCTGGGTCATGCCAAACGTGCACTTCTCCAAATTGGCACACAACTTGTGTTGCCGCAGTGTTTGGAGGACTTGTCGAATGTGATGAAGGTGCTCTTCCCAAGTCTTGTTGAAGATCAGAATGTCATCCAAGTACACCACTACGAATGAGTTGGTGAATGGCCGCAAGATGTCATCCATCATCCTCATGAAGGTTGTGGGAGCATTTGTCAACCCGAAAGGCATAACCAGCCATTCAAAACGACCTTCCTTAGCTTTGAAGGCAGTCTTCCACACATCAAAGGGTTCAATTGGTACTTGGTAATACCCAGACTTCAGGTCAATCTTACTGAAATATTTTTCACCTTGGAGTTGGTCCAGAAGGTAATCAATCCGTGGGATTGGGTACCTATTCTGGACAGTGATCTCGTTCAGTGCCCGATAGTCAGTATAGAGTCTCCACGTCCCATCCTTCTTCTGTACCAACACGATCGGGCTCCCACATGGCGATGAACTTGGTCTGATGTGACCTTTCTGCAACAGCTCCTGAATCTGCCTCTTGATTTCATCATTTTCCAGAACAGAGCGTCGATAGATCGGTCCATTGGGTAGTGGCGCACCTGGGGTCGGATCAATCGGGTGCTTGACCTGGCAGTGCAGAGGAACCCCTGTGGGTGAGGTGAAGATGTCCCCGTACTCCTCCACGACCTTATCCATTTGTTGTTGTCGTGCAGAGGGGCCCTTTCTGGAGGTCGTGGCCACAGTCTTCTTCTTGCCCTGGGGGCGGATCATCAAGAAAACGAATTTCCTGGTTTGGGAAATGAGCTTACTGCATTTTTTTGCAGTAACCAAAGAGATAGCCGTAGGAGGTGGTACCTCTGGTATCCTGTACAACTTATTTCCCAAAGTAATAATAACAGCACGAGGTCAAGACTCATACACAGCATGACGCTTCCACAAGTATGGTTTTCCTAGTAATACATCAGAAACATCAATAGGAGCAACGTCACATAATACCTCATCCGTGAAGGGCTTGATGCTATAGGGAAGGCGGCACTGCTGGCTGACGCGGAGATCTCATCCTTGGTGAAGCCACCCAATGGTGTATGGATGTGGGTGAGCTGTGGTCGGCAAGCCCAACCGCTTCACGGCGTCTGCTGAAATGAGGTTCTTTTGGCTCCCATTGTCGACAATGAACTATACAGGGGAGCCCTTTACCCACATATGGGAGTGGAAGAGACGTTCCTCCTCCTCTGGATCTTCCGGTTCCTCCTTCTGGACCTTTGTAGTGGCAACAGTGGCGTTGGGCTCCGCATCAATAATCTATTTCCCTTTTTCATTCCCCTTTTCAGGTTCTGATTCGGAGTCGGAGCATGCATCTGACTCAGAAGCCCTCATCTCGGCCACTAGCGACTGCTTGGCCCGACACTCACTCGTGTTGTGAGTGGAGCTCTTATGGAACTCACACCACTTTCCCGTGTCCTTCTTTGGCTTTACGGTGTTGTTCTTTTCTTGTGGCTTTGACGGGTTGTCTTTAGCCGCCATGCCTTGGCTCTGTCCTTTGTTTTGTGGTTTGGAAGCACCTTTTCCTTGCTTTTGATTCGCAGATCCAAAGTCTCGCTTCTTCTGTTTGAATTTCTGCTCAATCTTGGCAGCATACCGGTATGCCGTACCAAGCGAGGAGATGTCGAGGAACTCCATTTCCTCCTGAATGTATCTGTGCAGACAACTGCGATAATTTAGCACCAAATGTTTCTCTGAATCTTTGATACCCAACTTTGTGCGCAGGGTATGGAACAGATTCGTCAGCTCGTGCACATCTTGATCCCTTTGTTGTCGCAGCGTGGTCCATTGTATGTACTTGTCCTCATAGCTCCCCACAGGATAGTAATGTTCCTTGACGGCGTCTCGGAAAGAATTCCAAGTTGGTACGGCCGAGAACAGAGAGGGTTCTGTCTGGTCCTTGTTCTCACAGTAGGTTTCCCACCCGTCCTTAACATGGGGGGTAGCTTTGAGGAGTGCAAAAATAATCTTCTCCCGGTCTGAAAAGTCATGAACAGAGAAATATCCTTCTAATAGATTCAACCATCTATCTACGGCATCTGCGTCTATTTGACCCTCAAATATGGGAATGTCAAAATTTACGTGTACCTTAAAGGGAGTCGCAACTCCAGAGTGGCTACTGGATGCAGATGCGCCGCCGGTGGGCAGCCGTTGAAGGATCTGAGCAAAGCTATCCATCATCGCGTTCCTTTGTTTTTCGAGGGCCTCCTCGAGCAATATTTTGATAAGATCTCCTGCTCCCTCATCTTTCTTTTCGTCCCCCATGGGCGTCCGTCGAGGTTTGCGAGGCTGATCTTGCAAAGGTTCCACCAGATCAAGCCCTAGCTCCTTATACCCCGACCTCGTTGGGGACATGCAAAGAAGGATCGAGAAAAGCAGACCGCTCTGATACCACTGATCTGGATTTATGCAGGAACGCAATAGAATAAACACATAACCATAAATACAGAGATGCAGCGGAAATAACACTTCATTTCATTAATATCAAAGAACTGAAATTTGCTTACAGACAGAATGGAAATAAAACTAGCTAGGGCACTGGTAGCTATCTCCGAGAAGAGATGTGGCAGCTACAGGCCTCTGAACTGCGTTACAATGAGGTTCGAGGGCCTATTTATTATTGAGAAACAATGGAGAACCCTAAACATCCCAAAACCTAACCCTAGGAGATGAAGCGCCAAAACTATGGGCCCCGTTTGGGTAAATTGGTGTTTCAACTTCCCAGGGACGTAACTTTGGCATACTATCTCCGTTTGACGCACATGATACATCATTAGAAAGCTCTATCCGAGGACTAAAACTTTCAGGATGAATTTGATGATCAAATTTGTTGGTAAAATGATACCCAAAAAACGTCGTTTAGGGCCTCAAAACGGCTCCGGAAGTTCAGGACCCAAAAAACTGCTAAAAATAGTAAGTTATGCCGAAACTGAAAAACTGAAAGAGACAATGGTGGGGGCCCAAGTGGAATAGGCGGTTGGCCACCCACCTGGATCACTCACCTCTTGGGACAATCTCCTATGCACCGTTTCCGACAACCGAATCATACTCTTCCACCATGGCATCTACCCATGTGGGATCCTCCACAGTTTCCTTCCTCGAAAGAGGATGGTTCTCGTCACGATACACTTGCTCATAAGAGCCATGTATCCAAAGGTACCGGTCCGCCGGGGATCGTCTCCGTCTACGTTGTGATGCAGGTGCTCCTACAACCTTCTCTGCATCTTGAGCCAGTCACTCAGCTTCTGTACTGCGCTTCCGCCCTCTGATGGTTGGTGCTGCCTAAGTGGTCTCTTCCACTCCATGAACCTCCTCTTGTGGCTGATCCACATCTTGAGGCTCATCCTTAGGAACTAATAGCTCCTCATTTGCATGCAAGTGTGGCTCCCTCTCAAGCAAAAACTTCATGGCTTTCTCCTCATGAAATTTGATATCCCGTCGCACAACAGTCTTGCGACTGTCTGGAAAATACACACGATAGTTGTGGGGTGTATCAGTGTACCCCAAAAATATCCCAACCTCTGCAGTCGGCTCCAGCTTCTTCCTGGCATCCTTAGTCACATGAATGTAAACAGGTGAACCAAAAATCCTCAAATGGGAAATATCAGGCATCTTACCAGAAAACGCCTCCTCGGGTGTACTCATGCCAAGTATCATGTGAGGAAAATGGTTTTGCACATATACTGTAGTATTTCATGCCTCCGCCCACAAGTGAATGGGTAGGCCCTGATCATGCAACATCGCCCATGCAACACCCAAGATTGTTCTATTCTTCCGCTCAGCAACCCCATTCTTCTATGGGTTATGAGGTGCTATGAGCTCTCTTCGAATTCCTTCTGTGCTGCAAAAGTCCTTGAATTCGCCAGAGATGAATTCACCACCATTTTCACTCCTAAGAGCCTTCACCTGCTTCCCCGATTCTTTCTCAACTAGTGCCTTGAACTCACAGAACTTTGAGTATGTCTCGCTCTTCTTCTGCATGAAGAAGATCCAGCACTTACGAGAAAAATCATCAACAAATATCACATAATACCTGTGCTTTGCTGTCGAAGCTACTGAGAAAGGTCCACACACGTCCGTGTGAATTCTCTCAAGGATCGTCGTGGCATGACTATCCTTCTCGTGAAAGGTGGCTTTCACAAATATTCCCAAGGTACACCCCTTGCACTGATCTGACTACGCAAGAGTGCCTTTAGGAAGCCCAGTAGAAATCTGCTGCAGTATCTTCAAAGCTCCATGGTGAAGGTGGCCCAATCTCCGGTGCCACAACTCGCCATCATCCCGGCTCACCACTCCTTCTGCCTTGCCTACCATTGTTGCGCAGCCATCTACCTGCAATTGATAAAGGTTCTTAACTCGAACCCCTATCCTCCGGGTCTCACCAGTTGCATTACTGCGCAGGAAAGCCTTTCCCTCGCTAAAGACAACATCATATCCCTTGTCTTCTAACATCGCCACAGAGATAAGATTCTTCTTCAATCCTCGAACATGCATCACTTCCTTCAATACGAAGGGTTTACCAGACTCCCTCTCAAAGGAAATGGTACCGATACCGGTCGCACTGTATCTACCATCATCGCCCATCTTGATGTGCACTCCAAGATCTTTCATCCGTATCGCAAAAAATTATGTCTCCGTCATGTGAAAAGACGCACCACTGTCAAGAAACCACACTGAACCCATCATACTTGAGACCAAGCATGCGATCAGTGAAAAATCCAGCTCAAACTGCAAGGCTAAGGCCTCTCCAGCTGCAGATCCAGCAGCCTGCTTATTTTTCTTCTTCTATGGACAATTAGTGGCGTAATGTCTGTGTTGGTGACAGTGAAAGCACTTCACCTTGGACATGTCCTGCTTCTTGCCTTTCGCACCGGATTGAGAAGAATTATTCTTGCTCTTCCCCTTCCTTACTTTGGCAGCCAAAGCGAAATTTTCTTCATCTGAATTCTTTGATGAAGATCTGTCCCTGGTATTCTGCCTTATCTCCTCTTGCACAAGATCCGACCAAAGTCGCTCCCATCCTGGCAATTTCTCCCGACCATTGACAGAGTCCTGATAGGAATGCCAACTCTTCAGAAGCCCAAGGAGAGCCAAGCTCACCAAGTCCTCGTCATCTATAGTCACCCCCACACTTCCCATCTCATCTCTTCATTGGATGAACTTCGTGAAGGTACTTGGGCATATGGCCGCCTTTCTCCATTTTTATGTTCCTAAGGGATTATATGAGCACCAACTTCCCTCTCACTAGTTTTCTTGCTTGAATGTCCACAATGCTTCATCACATGAATGGAGAAGCTTTACCATAAAGGCTGGACACTATGTGATCCTTCACACCTTCCAACAGAATCCTTCGACATTTTTTTGTCTTCTTTTGCCATGCGTCAAGTGCGGCAGCATCGCTAGAAGCAGGTTTTGGAATTTCTGCATCTATGAACTCCTTCAACCCATTATCCTCCAGCACCGCCTCCATCCCGTCCTTCCATGCAATATAATTTGAGTCGCTTTCAAGGGCATACTCCAATCGTAATTTTTTGAAAGACATCTCAACTTCGACACCAAGAAAACACTGCTGCAAATTCGAATTCCACCAGCTCAAAACTCAACCGCTTCAATGTTTTGCAATTGCTCCAATGATCAATATCGCTCTGATACCATGTAGAAATTTGAATAACCGATATATTATTCACCGAGATTCTCCTGATCACACACTATTTTAACTTCATGCACAACACAGAATCTCTTCTACCATTGATCATTAATTGCGGAAATAAAAACAATCGCATGCGCACATTAAAACCATAAACAATCACACATATGAACACAGTATTTTATGGGAAAGCTTAAAGCTGAAAACCCCCAACTATCTGTATATTATATTTCATAGAAATCATGTAACAATCATTATACAAATCTCCTCACAAAGCTCTCAGTAAAATCTCCAATTGCTACACACTAATCAAGCCCGATCTAGCAAATCACATGCTCCAATCTCTGCCACCTGATAGCCTGCCTCTACTGCACAATCACTGCTGAAGAATGGCTCTGAATGAACTCGAATTGGTCTAGCCTTGCTCACGCAATCCTCATTGGCATCTCCCATCACCGGTTGTTGCAAATCATGCAACAGTATAGTCACAACTGATAGTCACATTGCTCTTTCACCAAACTCTTCACTGGTCTCCACTGAAACTATCCATGCACTATAGTTAACTGATGTATTATTTAGTTGATTAATGATTTAATAATTAGTGAATTAATTAATAATTAATTCACACCACTCTCACTAGTGTATCAATCAGTTAGACTAGATACAACTAGCTCAAATATGTTTAACTCAGTTAAACTGAACACAACTCCATCAACTAGCTCAATAACTCCACCAAACTTTGTCACATGAGTTCTAACTGAAGTATCGATGCAATAGCTCCACTTAATCCTCAGGAATAGTGTAATTCCTTTTGTTAGCTCCTGTGCCACATCTGTGCACTTAACTGAAGTGCTCCAAGAGAATAAGATAATGTTTAGAGTCTAAATATTATTAAGAGCTAATAATATTCGACATATCTATTTTTAGACGGGCAATCTAAAAATAATTTACCAATATAGCATCTTGCAACTCATATAACATGATCGACATGTCTAAAAATAGACATAGTATAAAAATAGAATTGCGCCAAAAATAGCCTGCGGGCCCACTTAGTGAAGGTGATTCTTTTCACTAAGCTCATCATCTTTTTGCAATCTCAAACTTCGATTAGATTCAACACTTATTTTTGGGTTCACTCACCTACTAATTTAGTGGGTAGTGATATAGAGCTCCTGGAACAAAATTTGGCTCTCGATGTGAATCCATTTACTATTAAATAATATTTCTTCTCCTCATACTGTTTACAAATAAGTCGAAATTCGAGGCATAAAGTTACAATTTGGAAGAAGCGGGGGTTTAAAAATAAGAAATAATTGTCTGGAGACCCTTCTTATTCTTACTTGGACATCAACCTATTGGAGGCTATGGATCCTTCCATACTTCCTTATTTTGTGAATTCCATCCCCTGGGCACTTAGATATTATTTTCCCTCCAAAATTTTAACCACATGAAAATTATGTACCTAAACATGAGGGCTTGGGGAACGCCCCAAAAACATTATCCCTAAGACATTTGATTAAGAATAAAAGGTTGAATAAATTCCTTATGTAAGAGACCATGGTGGCTCAGGAAATGTTATGGACATAATTCTTAAAGATATGTCTGGGATGGCGGGTTTATGTAACGGATGACACTAGGACATCTGGTGGTCTGGAAACTTTATGGAACCCACATATCATTAACTTTCAGGCCTACAAATATTTTGTAGGTATTATTTTTTTGTGATTTTCTAGAGGATCCAACATGTGGATACAAATCCTTAATATATACACTCCATATTCCTCCAGAAATATATTTGGGATATGATGGATTGATGTGGTATGCTGAAAATCATCTCTCATTTAGGCAAGTGAACTAAATTTGACCATGAAAGTTGATGAAATATGGGGTACTAAGTGTAAAATGGATGAGATGGGGGCATATTTCAAAGAAATTTTTGGGAAAAATTATTTAGTGGACATATATGAAGGCCCTAAGTACCTAGAGTAATGTTTAATCTAGTGCTATAGGTATTTCAAAAAGCCTTGACTATTTTCTGGTCCACAAAAATTTGGTGGTTTGGCTTGGTATAATGCCGTCATGGGAATCCCCCTCTATATTGTCTAATCACGATCCAGGCTTCCTACACTAGCGATGAGATTTCAATAGGTTGAGATTACTTTTCGAACTTAATCACACATGGCTCAAGGATCATGAATTTGATATATTGGTTCGTCATTCTTGGTCAAAATTTGTGGATAGTCTTGATACCTCTAAGATTGAGTTGGTATGTAAAAATATTAACAAACTAAAAAAGATGACTAAAAAATGGAAGTGCTAAAAAAAAGGAAGAACATAAATTAATTGAATGTCATAAGTTACTCAAAGAATTCAAATCCTGTTGATCTGGAATACTTCTCAAAATCACATAAACAAAATATTCTTTCTCTGGAAGTGCACAAAATTAAGATTTTAAGCCTCCAGGAGGAGGAATGGCAACTTAAAAATTGTGCAATATAGCTAGCAGGAGGGGAAAATACAAAATTTTATCATAATTTTGCAACCAAAAGGAGGAGAGAGAACTCAATTTTGGGTCTGGAGGATGAAAATGGCAGATTCATTACAACACAAACATATATTCAATAGGAATTTGTACATTTATTTGGAAAACAATATCAGGAAAAGAAGGGGTGGATATAGAGAGATAATTGGAGATCATTCAATTATATACAATAATGTTTAATGAGGAAGACGATAATATTGGCTGAGTGATCACTACGATGAATTACATTTTGTATTAATGTCAATAGCGAGGGATAAGATTTTGGGACTGGATGGGTGGACATTCAAATTATTCATTCACTTCTATGATATTATGAGGCTAGACCTATTATTAATGGAAAAGGAGCCACTGACCAATTTTTTGTCATGAGTGGTTTAAATTCCACTTTCATCACTCTTATTTCTAAGATCTCCAATCCATATTCATTTTTATATTATAGGCCTATCTCCCTCTGTCATATTGTTTATAAAATCATAACATCTAAGATTCATCTTCCTTCTTCCACTTCACACTTTTTCCTATGCAACAGTAGATATCGAACTGGCTTGAGAAGTGATGCTCCAAATGAATTCAATATACTTTCTTTTATAGGCTCCAGGTGAGATCGAATATGTCCCTTTGAGGTAGACTTGATCTCGTTAAGGCCAACTTGATATGGAGGTAATCTAAACCATTTTTTACTCAAAATTAAACCTAATTACATGATTCAAAAGCCCAAGATGGGTCAATATAAATATTTAATGACTATAATAAAACCTAGAAATCCACAATGGGGACTTTGACCTAAAATAATATGACCCAAGCATGAAACCCTTGCTTTAATAAGTCATTTAATTATAATAATATAAATTCTTTTTTCTTTAATTCTTTTGATAAGCACAATAAATATAAATTATGAAGACAGAACCTAGTTACAATCTTCAACAAGTACATCAAATTAGCTTTAGAGAAGTACTAAGCATATGATTGTCCAAAAAATTTCTACTATGTTAAAAAATGACAATAAATATATCATAATAAAAATATTACATATCATATTTTTTTGTCTTTCAATTCATGAGAGTTCTCAGCGTCCAAATCGGGAAATGCTTTCAAACACAGAGTATATGGTTGCGATAATTCTTAGCAACCTGAAGAAAAATTTCTTGTTTGTTTTGATAAAATATATTTTTTTTGACTCCTGCGGATACCAAATTACTATTATTTATTATTATTGCATTTAAGCGGACAATGTAAGGATTTCCAATTTGTTTTATAGAATTCAGGTACATTCTTTTATTTTATAGAGAAATGGTTGCAATACTACCTAGAGACCTGAAAATTTCTCGATGTCAACATCCTTCTATATCACCTAGTTTAAAATTAGGAAATATTCACCCTAAACTAGGAGTTTCCTACTTCCGAGACAAAATATTGGCTTCGAGCAAAATTTCGGGTAGTTTTTTTTTAACGAACTTTTGATCTAGAGATGATTTGGTGCCACAGATCATCATGGAATCTAGGTTTTACTGGTTTTGACAGCTACAAATCAATGCAAGTCGCTCCTACTAATGTTGAGCAGGCAAATCCCCTATGCCGACAGAGGCGATCCCTCTAGCCCTAGGGTGGGTCTAGCAACAAGGGAACATGTTGGACTTTTGGATTCATAGCTTATAAATGAAAGAAGAACTGAGATATATACCCTACCTCAGTCCAACGCTTTTTTTGTGACTTGCAGCAATGATCCTCCGATCTTTATCTTCACACGTCACGGTGAATCAGTGATGATGTTCGTGTACCTGCATAAAGATCAAGTGAATGATGACAACATATGAGAATATAATTTCACTTACAGCTATTCAATTGGTTAAGGAGAATCAAACATTTTTCATATAATTAAACACAAAATTGGAACCAAAAAACCAGTCACATATTATTGATAGAGAAAATAATTTTACAACCTTAATGCCTTGACGTTGCAAGCCTCCTTCGACAGGTTCAGTCAGGCGCGTCTCAAGCATTCGTTCAGGATCAGATTCGATGAGGTAATGTGCCTAAACTCTCTCTCAACAATGGATTCCTCTCTTCCTTATTCTACACACCAACTATAGTAATGACTGTTTAGGTAGCTAAATCAATGTGAGAAGAAATAATTTATAGGAGAGGTGGAGGTGGTTTGGGATCCCTCATAAGGTGTAGGAGAGGCTTATTCCTTTGGAGGGTTGCACAATTGTAGGAAACAACAAGCCTAAGGGAGGAACTCAACGTTATTCAGTCGAAGAAACCATGATGACTCCACTCACGAAGTTGTTAAGCATGGAAACTTCGTTTATATTTTAAAAAAATTTCCAAAAACAGCTCAGCGCGGGTTCCCTTATGAGACAGAGCGCCGAAAGGCACGAGGCCTAGTGTTAATTTCTCCATGGGAACGAGGTTGTAACTTCCTACCTGTGTCGACCCAAAATCACATGTTTTTTAGGGTTTTTTTAGGGAATGATCAACAAAGAAAATGTTCTTGACATGCCAAGGGATGCAATGACACTTATAGAAAGGTATGAAAATACAAAGAAGTCACTGAAATGGTCCTCCAATGTTCAGGATGGTGATTGCAGGGATAGTGAAAAAATACTATGTAACATATGCCCCCTAAATCATGAGGTCCTAGAGAGAGGGAGGGGTGAAATTCTTTATGATAACATGCCCAAACCAAAACGCCACCATCGGAAGACCTACAAGAACAAGTACAACTGATATCTCTGATACATGAACATGTGGTATGGGCGCAACCATCCATAGAAAAGTACATATAAAAATAAGATCTGAGGTATGGACGCAGCCATCCAGTAAGAAGGATCATCAAATATACTCAGGTATGGTCACAACCATCCAATCAAAAGAGTCATGGATATAGTCACGATAAACCAAATCGTCTCGCAACCTGGATTTTATCAGACAAAACCTAGGGTCTTGTGCTCCATCTTGACCCGAACAAGTACAAATTCAAGCATGTGAATTAGTGAGCTGAAGTAGAACATGCAAGAAAATTTCCTAATTACCAACCAACGATGAAAGTTGTTAACAGGCATGAGAGAAACCACTAGTGATGAAAATGGTTGTCAAGGTACAACTAGTACAATCCGTGGAATGTGAAAAGTGAGCTAGAGTCTAACACCCGCGAAATCACTCGATCGAAGGCCAATGATGAGGACTTGTCGTCGAATGCGAAGAACTTTCCATTGAGGAATGCAAGCTTCAAGGTACCAAAAGGGAGTCTCTGGATCAGCTTCCTGGATAATGAGTTGAAGTCGACAAGAAGTGACCAGTAAAAGGAGGGCCATAATGTTTCCCTCATCATCGAAATGAGACAGAGGAATAAGATGATAGTGAATCGGGACTAAACAGAGGATCGGGGGTTAAAAAACTGTAGAAGGAACTTCTCTTGAAAATATTGGCGACATGACTCTGGAATTTGGCAGTATTTGACATCAAGTGATTTGAGGTCATGATGACGTGGCAAAGAGCAGATGAGAGGTCAAAACATATAACCCAAACCCATGGAGGAAAAATTACGAATGTGGGATGTCCCCAACCTGACACGAACTGCAGATAAGTGTCATGTTCAAGAGTGACATACTTTCGATGCAACTGAGAATTGATTCCATTTTCCCCCACCATTTCTGGTGAGTACCCCAATTTTTGGAAACAAGCTTGAAGGGGATAGCATATGCTTGTCATATAAGTTCGTCCTTGGGGAAAATCCATCGTAGTACATTTTATGAGCCCTAGGATGGAGGAACTCGGTAATTTCATGGTGACGATTTCCAATGTCATTTAGGTTTTAACGAGTCTGACAAAGGAATAATTCAACGTCTTTTCATGTTTAGAGAGTTTGAAAATAAGCATAAAAGAAAACTCTAGTAGATCCCTTTTCGTAGGTAGTCTCACAGATCCGAAAAGGTAGAAAAATATCTGAGAGAAACTCTTAGTCGAGATTGGCTACGGTATTCCTTTTTCGTAAATACTCCATCCCAACCTGAAAAAGGGGTAAAAATATATGTGTAGATGATGTTTGCAGCCTTTAACAAGTTCAAAATGACAAGAGTCTCGATAATCTTTTCAATTTTCAATAGTCAGAAAAGAGCTTAAAGATGACTCCAGGGGGTGACCTTTTCGTGTTTTTACCGAGTCCAAAAAAGTAATAAAATACAACTGTCACTTCCTCATCATCACATTTAGGACCTGTTGCTACACAAGAAACAAACGTAAACCCCATTTTTCGAGATAAAACATTACAATAATCGAAAAATAAACTTAAAACCCTAATTAGGGTTTCGAAAAGGTTATAAAATGACAGAAATAGTAAAAACAAAATACTTTTCACCTTTTCACTTCTTGTGAGCATTTGAACATACAATGGACTGGGTGGAATGAGCCCATGGTAATAGATGTGATTTCCGTGCTCATCGTAATAATGCGGAGGATTGATGGGAGCTTGCATCTACTAAGAACTCTGGGGGAAGTAATTATATTGTTGAATAGTCATCATATACTAATCATACATCAAACCTCTAGGAATCGGATTAGAGGAGATAGGTGCACTACCAGTAGGTTGATGGACTCTGATACGTGAGGTTGTGATCCACTCACGGTGGGTCCAACAGGTATCGTGGGAGAAATAGGAGTTGTCCCATGAATAAAAAAATATGGAGGTAATGACGAAATCACACTAACAGATGGTGCAGATGAAACCACACAAACAGTAGGTTGGGTTGGGACAGACGCAATGACTATCAATGCGATAGGAATCGAAGGAGATGGACCTGATACGAATGACCCTTCTGAAGGAGCTGATGTACTGGACCATATCGGATTCTGATACAAAGATGCAGTACCAGAAATGATCTGACTCTACGAACAATAACCAGTCGGGAGAGATGAAAGATGTGAGGAAGTTTGACCTGAGACATAAGGAAAATTCTCTGGAGGGAACTGATATTCTCCCGTAGAAACATAAGTATCTTCATTATTAATGGGACTTGTGGCATCCATGTCAGATGAAGACATACTATCTGCAAAAATGCGACGAGTAGTGGCAAGTAAAGCACGTGTTAATGTTGATGCAAGTGGTTCTGAGGTAAGCAGTTCCAAGGGTAAAGGCGGATCTTCTTCCCTAAAATGGGCCCAAACGTCCAGAGGTTGCCAATTGATATCCAATGGTTCCTCAGGAGGAGATCAGGAGGCAAGAGATTGAATACTCATAAAAATAGAACGCCAGTAACCTAAATTCCTAGCAGACTGAGATGTCTCTGAAGAAACTTCGGGAGAAGGATCTTCATTATGAGGTAATGAAGGGGACGACGAAACTGGTGGTTCCGCCACCGTGACTTTGTTTCAAAAACATGAGAGAAAAGAGATGATCGATTTGAGGCTTCAAGACCAATCACTAAGGAATTACTTATGAACAAGCCAAGAAAATAACTTTAATGCGCGTGTAATCATAGGTAATCAATTTTATGACACTGAAACAAATTTCTACCTTTTCATATTTTAAGAGTCAAGAAAAGGGAAAAATATGACTCTAGTCACTTTCAGGTTGGACGATCTCAAAAGGACAAGTGCTCGATGATCTTTTCAAATTTGATATAGTCACGAAAAGATTAAAATGACTACTTAGGAAATCTAAGCAAGAGGGTGTACCAAGCCCCCGTAGTCTACAATATACACCTTAGTGATCAAATGAAAGAGAAATGACCAAGGACTTAACGTATGTGCCAACAGTCTCCTCAAATGTTGTGTTCAGTGTATCACGGTTATAGGGCAGCAGACTCGACTTCCTATGGATAAAGGATTGTAACCTATGAGGGTCTCCCTTTGTATACTCACGGTACAGGGAGCACAATTCTGTGCTAGTGCTGTCTAATTCCAGATGGCGAACGACAGCTACTAGGTTTAACGATGTCGGAACATGTTAATAGCCTAGACCTCTAAATATGAGCGTTAAGTTTCAATGCTTCCTTAGGTTGATTGAGTTCATTTTAAAGTTTACCTTGAAATTATGTTGCAGTTTCAATGCTTTACCGAATGTAATCTCAAATCTCTAGTGCATAACTACATGCTAAAGAAAATCATTCCAATTCGATGAATAGCTAGCTAAAAGAGGGATAGAAGTTCACAATGAAGCAACAATTAATCGAACATAAGAATAAATTTTCCTAATGCTCCTAACACAACCAAAACAGAAAACGAAAGAATCTTCTCTTGTTCTTCACTTTTTAATGAGAAAGATACTAATGCAAAAGACTACTTTTCATTTTCAAATCAAGAGAAAAATGAAAATTTTGTTATTTTAGATGAATGAAAAGCAATGATGCACCGTTACAGTAAAAGGACAAAATGAATACTAGTTTTGAGCAACTTGAATGAAATGATCAAAGACAAAGAGACCAATCCAATGCGAATGTAAAACAGACTCAAAAAAACATGCATTCCTTCACACAGAAAGAGGACTTTTGAATCGACTCAATGAGAAATGTAATCTATGCTCAGGGTGACAGATGGAAGGTTAAATGGACACCAGAATGACAATTCAACAACCCAACAACACATAGAATCGAGAGAAAAGACCAAACAATCGGTCCACAAGCTAAAAAGACAAGAGACTAGACTGACTCATATACAACTCAGAGGCTCAGTGAACAAGTGGCCGAACAACCAATCGAAGACACCTAGAAACCATAAGATGACAAGCCACACTGATCAAATGAGATACAATTAACTGAAAAGAATGAGACAGGGAAGTCAAAAACAATCCAAATGGACTAATCTAAGAGGGAAAAACCAATCCAGAGGCAAGATGCACTGGAAAAACTCAGGGAGAAGGCCCAAATCCAAACCTACAGGATTCAATGCGACTATTCAGTTGTAATCTGCGCTGAACTGGGGAAATCGCACCTGTAAAACAAAAAATCCGTGCCAATCGACGCGACTGTTAAGGAAAGAGAAGCGCCAAGCTAAAAAATCAAGGAAAGGAGAAAAATCATCTGAGGAAAATTCAGGCTTGGCACTCTGAGACTAAGTATGATGGCTTGAAATAGTCAGACAAGCAAAACAAAGCATAAAAGCAGCAATAGGACCAAAGTCATACAGACAAGCAAAACTCTAAATGAATCAACGAGAGACGACAGAGACACTGATCTCCCTAGTATGGTCGCCAACTTGTTGAGCAGGAAAATACCCTCTGTGGACAGAGGCGATCCCACTATCCCTAGGGTGGGTCTAGCAATAAGGGAACATGCTGGACTTTTGGATTCCTAGCTTATAAATGAAAGATGAACTGAGATAGATACCTTTCCTCGGTCCAATGTTTTTGTTGTGACTTGCAGCAGAGATCCTCCAATATTTGTCTTCACACGTCAAGTCTGTCAGTGATGATGTATGTGTACCTACAAAAAGATCAAGTGAATGATGACAGCATAAGGTAATATAATTTCACTTACAGCTATTCAATTGGTCAAGGAGAATCAAACATTTTTCATATAATTAAACACAAAATTGGAACCAAAAAACCAGTCACGTATTATTGATAGAGAAAATAAGTTTACAACCTTAATTCCTTGACATTGCAAGCCTCCTTCGAAGGGTTCAGTTGGGCGCGTCTCAAGCATTCGTTTGAGATCGGATTCAATGAGGCAATGGGCCTAAACTCTCTCTCAACAATGGATTCCTCTCTGACTTATTCTACACACCAGCTATAATAATGACTGTTCATCTAGCTGAACCAATGTGAGAAGAAAGAATTTATAGGAGAGGAGGAGGTGGTTTGGGATCCCTCATAAGGTGGAGGAGAGGCCTATTCCTTTGGGGGGTTGCACAATTGTATGAAACAACAAGCCAAATGGAGGAACTCGACGTTATTCAATCGAACAAACCATCATGACTCCACTCATGAAGTTTTTAAGAATGGAAACTAAATTTCTATTACTAAAAACTTTCCAAAACAGCTTGGCGTGGGTGCCCTTCTAAGACAAAGCGCCGAAGGGCGCGGGGCCCAGTGTTAATTTCTCCATGGGTGTGAGGCCATAACTGCCTACCAGCGTCGACCCAAAATCATATGCTTTTAAGGGTCTGTTTAAGAAATGATCAACATAGAAAATGTTCTTGAGATGCTAAGGGATGTTATGACACGTATATCAAGGTATGACAATACACAGAAGTCACTTAAATGGTCCTCCAATGTTCGGGATGGGGATTGCAGGGATAGTGACAAAATATTGTGTAACAGCTAGCAAGTGGCTTCAAAACTATTTCTAAACTGAAAGTGGTATTCGAATCCCTCGACGTATTCTCACCAATGCTTTTGCAATGGTAGTGCATCTTATATGAAGATCAGAAGGTTGTGTGTTCGATTCACGAATGGTTCAATTCGTAAAATCACATAGATGCTTAACAAGATTTTTTCTGTTAAATAAAAAAATTATAATAAATTAAAAATATTTTTTTTTTTAATAGAATAATAACGGTAAATTTTTGGTGGTGGGTGTGTGTTGTATGCCCCTTAGGGTTCACGCTTCGTGCCAAAAATTTGGGATTTGTGGCTTGTAATTCGAATAGTGCATAATGGCTTGTGGTCTTATATAATAGTTTTTTTAAACTAAAATTATAATAATAGATCCAAGGGTGTGTGTGTGTGTGTGTGTGTGTGTGTGTGCCCAAATTTATATTTAATAATAAAGTAAAATTTTAAATGCTATTTATTTAATAATTTATATAATAATTATTTTATTTTAAAATTGTTTAACTTTAGAAAACTTAAATATAATTTTGTTTTTTTATATATATTATTTTGAATGTACATATTGTAAAAATAAATAAATTAACATTTGTTTTTATTGTTCATATCTATTTGACTAAATTCCTCTCTATTATTACAAGAAAAATTATTAATAAATGTAATTAAGTATTTTTCTCAAACTTTTACCTAGAGGGAATAAAATTGAAACCCACTCTTATACCATATGTAACAACCCCAATATAAAATATACAAGTAATTACATCAATTTATGTGATTAATAATCAATACACAATTATTCAACTAATTAACATGGAATTTTCAAAAACCACGAGTAGAGGCAACTTATCTGTATTGACGATATTCCTTATTTGAGCTTTTGGAGTTGAATGCTCTTTGAATTATGCTAACCGCAACAAAATTTTGGGGACGAATCTCCACCCAACCATAAGCTCAGCTACACGTAATATTTCTATAGCTAGCCACCCCTGAAACCTCAATCGACGTACTATTTCCAGGGAATCCTTTGTCTTACAACACTTTTCTCCCAAGAGGATGGATGAAGGAATGATGAATGAATGAATCTCATCCTTTGCATCTTCCATTAAATAGATTAAACAATAAAAAGGGGTTTGCATGCACACATTCCATGTGTCAACATGCCACTTTTATTTCTTTATTTTAAGTTTTACTTAATTTAATGTTTCTCTTTATTTAACTCTTTCTTATTTTATTTTATTTTTAAAAAAAATTAACTTTACTTATTTTTACTATTTTTATGCTGAAAGGCATTCTCTCTATGAGATTTTCCTATGCAAACATTGTTCATGCAAGCCAATAGGAGTAGCTCATTTTCGTCATCCTCCAGCGAGTAAAAAGGCTATGCATGGAAAGGGTTTTGCAGTCTTTTGGTTGACCGTCGCGGATGGCCACCAGCTTTCGTCATTCGTGTCTTCACTAGACCTCATTTATTAAGTGAATAACTCTACATAATCAACAAAGTGTTTGATCCTTCAACTCAATATGTCAAGACTAGAACCAGCAACGGTACTTTACCGATTGATGTCTCTAATTTAAGAGTTGCAAATACAATTGCAATGAAATCCATCTAACGTTCAATTTTAAAGAAAATCTCTTTCAAGGGCCACAATTAACTTTTTGAAACTGACCGTTTGATTTTAGAGTAACAAACTTCTCTATTGGAGGAAACAAAGACGAAAAATGTACGTTGCTGCAACAATCACGTGGATATTGTATATCAGTATATGAAGTCAAAGGATTTGAAAAAAATTGATAAGCTCATTAATGTCTTTCCTAGGAAGCTATCGAATTATCTTTACAGGAGAAAAGAATTGATATAACTGACTCTTTGAACTCGTCCCATGCATTTGCAAGTTCATGAGCGCCCAAAATCCTGGGCTTCCAGAAATAAAGCAAAAATGTTTGCATCTCTAATGAAAGGAGTAGATATGGAGTAGAATAACCTAAAGAGAAAGGCATCATGGCACCTAAAGGAACCAGGCACAGGCAAAGGTATGCACATTCTTGACAGGTTTGAAAAAAACTTCTAAACAAAAAAACACAATTTGATCGAAAAATCCTCTCAGTCAATTCGAGAAGATGAGTGTGGAGAGAACCACAAAAGAAAACCAGCAAATCGAGACCATTGCAATTGTTGTGACCAGTGACAACCCATGTAACAAGATAAAGAAAGAAGAAGAGACTCACACTATTTGTAATCTATAATTATAGTAATTTATCTTCTCATAAGAAATACTATTTGTATTTTTTTATTTCACAAAGGTTGTAGATTGTTGAATATTGATCTTCTATTCCTTCGGCATTCCTTTGCACCTCTCGGTGCAATTGTTAATTATAGTTTTCTTAGTTTAACTCTTTCTTATTTTATTATTTTTTACTTTTTGTTAACTTCACTTATTTTTACTATCTTTATAGTTTAATTTTATATATATTTGTTTAGAACTCGAGTTTATTATTTACAATTTAACTATTATTATTATTATAATATTATCTTCATTATTTATTGTGTTATTATTGACTTATTATTTATTTGCTATTTATTTTAATATTATTATTTATTTATTATGTTTATTTTTATTATTATTAGGGGACATTACAGGAACATTGAGGACAGTGTTCCCCCAAGGGGGAGGGGTTTGTGACAACCTCGATCACTTAACCTCAATTTGCAATGTAAATATTTTCATAAAGGAATTATGGGTTGAGTTAGGGACACAGATTCCAAGGACTGGGGTGGTTTCTTGCTTTGATGGTATGACCTTCCTCAAGGTAGTAAAATCTGACTTTCTGGGACAACCCTTAAATGTTGTCTATTGTATGTCTTAAGGGATTGGTTCATGAATGTATTGGAAGTGTGGGAAGTATGCAGGACCATGTTGTCTTGAAAGAAGAGGAAGGACATAAAATAAATAGGATGATAATGCCATTAAGAAGGTTATGCCCAGGGCACACAAGTGGGAGTGGGTGGATGGAATACAATCAACAGATAAGGGAGTATGGGAGACGTGGCACAACCCCCACAGAATAAGAATACCATGACCACATGTCGGAAGGCAAGTGAAGAACCACCATGGACGAGAAGGAAAGGCATTCAAACGACAAAGGATAGGTAGTAGGAGATTGGGGAAGCACACACTCAAGAGGGTGGAGAACTAGAAGCTCATTAAAACACAAAGATCGCTAGCGAAGGGAAGGGAATTCATTTCATGTTGATAGCCACTCTAGACCTAGAGGGGGAAATAAAGGAATAGACTATGCAACAAAAAGTACAAGGAGAAACACATAAAACTTAGATAATTTTTTTATTGCTCGTGATATATCGATATGGGCATTATTGTGGCACGAGACCAAGAAGACACAACAAAGAGCATGGTCTAGATTGGGAAGAATCATCAGACACTCGCTAGTGGAGAAAACTTATTAGCGATGTTGTAGCTCTTAAATACAAACCTTGGGTTGAGGAGTTGTCGGCCTTAGAAATCTTAGTCTCTCTTAAAGATGAATCAATATTGTTGAAGAGATGAATGTAAAATGATTTTATATTTTGGTTCAATTACAATTTCTTTAATTTAAATTGTTAAGGAATTATGAAACTCTGAGGTTCTGATATCACTCTTCTTTGAGGTCCGACCTCCCAAAGTTCAGGGTTCGATGTTCTCTCCAGCTCTAATTTCTAGATTTCTGATATCGGGTTCCGATATGACCGCCTCCTCCAGTTCTTGCCAATATCAAATGTTCCGAGAATTGGCTTCTGCATTTCAACTCTCACTTTTTATTTCATCCTACGATATTTCAATTCTCCCTTTTGATTTCAACCTCAGAATTTTGGTTGTCCCTTTTAGCTATCCCTTTTTGCTTTCCCTTTAGTCAACCAAGATTGCACCTGTGAAAAATAGGGCCATTTGACACAAATGCAAGATGGTATAATAGATAATAACAAGCAACACATTGTAGTAGTGGAAGCACATTTTGATAGTTCCTGGGCTCTCAAAGGGCTTGTTTATATTTTTGGTTGAGCATTAGAGTACGAAAGGAACTTCTCTAGATGAGGGGAAACTTCAAGATACCTTTAGGTGTTGGAGGGTGGAGATGAACTTTCTCTAGAGTCCCTTGATAGCCTAGGGTAGAGGTTTAGCCCTTGTAGTCTTGGTAGAATATCCAAATTCTCCCTTGATTTTTTCATTTGGTTTTATAGTGGATTCTCAAGTCCCATTAGTGGGTGGAATCACTATTGATGTGCTCAAGGTGGAGTGAAGTATCTAGATTCCTCGGAGCTCATTGGTTAATGAACAACTAGAAGGTATAGGTGATCGTCCTTTCAATTCCCTAAATACTTGTTGGTTTCTATTTAGTTGGTGGGTGAAGGCATGAGGACCTCTAGAGTCCCTATTCATCTAGTAGTTGACATAAAATCCCTTGAGAAAATTATCTTAGTCTCTGGAATCTGGCTCGAGGGTGAAAATTTCAAGTAACATTAGTTGCAAATTTCGATGGCTACATGGAGATTTGTAGTCCCTAACTCTGTTTCCCAACTCTTGTAATAAATTCAGATAAGTATTGAAATGCATTTCTTGCTGTTGAGGTTCTTATAGAAATTTCATATTAATGTTGTATTGGTTACATGATTGGCTCATGGTTTAAAGTAATGGAAAGGAAATGATATGTGATGTATGTTAATATGCATTGTGATTTGCATTGATGGTTCCAAACAAAGAACGTGAATATGAATGTCCATTTTAATTATTTTTGTAAGAAGAACAATATTCTTCTTATGTTGAAAGCTTTGAAGCTATGAAGTATGTCCCTCGTATTGTGGTTCTGCAGTAGGGTTTCCATTCTTTAATTTTAAGTGTAAAAACCCAAATTTAATTGATGTTTCATTAGGGATTATTTATCTCCCTGAGTCCACAAGCTTCACATTATGATCAATAGTTATGATTTTATGCACTGAGTTTTCATGCTTCTCTTACATTGATTATAGACATAAATTCACCCATGTGAGTGCAGGGATAATTTGACAGAGATTTGTGTGTTTCGTGCACTTTGTCTCTTGTGAGACTATACAGGAACAACACAATTCTTTATATGTGGTAAGGTTAGGGAATATAGTTATTTCCTACCCTAAGGATAAAAGAACCTTTGCATAAGCTCGATAGGTTGATGGAGTCGGGGATTCATTGGTGCTATGTGTTATCATGATAAAAAAACATTCTAAAATTTGAAAGTTTACCTTTTTCTAGTCATGGTGTCAAATAGGTCTTGAGTCATTTCATTTTTAAAAAATTTAAGTGATAGGGTTAGAAGTCTTAACAGTCAGTTTTCATTTCCGAACAAGGTCTTTAAGTCTCATTCCATCATTGAAAAGTCCAATCATTCATTTAGAAGTCATGTTTTAAACCTTTGGAAATCCTCTGCAATTAGCCAAAAAACCGCAGTTTCGTAGCACGGTCAGTTCAAAAACTCAGTTTTGTGCTACGAAAGCGCTACTAATTTCGTAGTGCATATCACCAAAATTGCACTAGGTGCACTACAAAAGTGAGGATTCGTAGGAAGGTCATGTCAAAGCATAAAAATTGTCAAAATCCGTTAGGTTTTCATATAAAGACATCATTGTGAGTCAGTTAGGGGTCATTTCCAAAACGTGTAACCATTCATACTCATCATTGAAATCGTAGAGGTGTCATTTATGAAAAGAAGTTTCAAATTTGAAAGGCTGATATGCATTACTCACTCTAGTTTTCATAACAAACAGTGAAACATATCTGTTTCAAGTTTTAATCTTATGGTCATCTTACACCAAAGCTTTTCTTATCTGTTATCAAGCGAGGCTGATCATTAAATTCTACAGGAAGCAGACAAAAATTTATGAAGGAAAAAATGACAGAGGAGAAGAAGAATCATAGGTCAGGGCATTGCTTGAGGTCAGAACCTGAAAGCATAGGAGTTCTAGCTAAAGACAAAATAGTGTTAGAGGCTTTCAGAAAGGCAGGATGTTTGATGTTTTGTGAAAAGCTGCAGGGAGGACACAGTCATGTAACAAAAGAATTTTCTTTGCATTTCAGTGGTTCAAATACAAAGGTGGGAATCTTGAATTTGTCAGTAACTCCTGAAACTATAGCTCTAGTGACTGAGATACCTAGAGGACAGGAAACATGGTTTAAGGATTTTAGATTTGACATGGAGGCATGCAAGATATTTTTAAAGCCATAATTTACAGAGATGGATTTAAATAATGAAATTCCCAGAAGCTGCATTAAATATAGCTATGCTAAGTTACTCTTCAATATACAGAGGTATTTCACATGCGAGGCTAGGTATCATAAATTTTACTCCTACCATTTCAAACTTCTATTACACTTTATAGGTATGATATCTTTAGACTTGCCATTTTTCCTATGTAGAAGCTTTGCTAAGATGGCAGACAAGGTTCAAGTGAAATCTGAAGAGTGTGAAACATCTCTGTTTCACCATGGTTTAATCAAACTGATGGTCTTGAATGAGATTCAAAAGATTAATAGAGATTGGTCATCTTTTCTATTTTTATGTGGATTTGGAATAGAAGCTCAAAATACAATCAATAACCCTAAGGAAAAATAATCTCCACCAGCAAAATCCAGCAAACCTGTAGTTGCAAGGACAAAAAGGTTTGTGAAATTGAAGCCTAGGAAACAGGTAAGAAAACAAGTAGAAAAGACACTAGTTTTCATTGCAGAAATTCCTCCACCTGCAAAACAGAGGTTGCAAGAAATTGAAGAAACTACACAGAAAGAGACAGCTGGTAAAAAAATTCTACAGAGACTGACTAGAAATCAAGCTACAAAAGCAAAAGGGAAAACAGTGCTTTCAGAAATAAGTGATAGTCCAGGTTTGAAAGGGAACTTAGATGATATTTTGAATGCAATAGATATCGAAGAGTTTCCTTTAGTACAAGCTGACTTCATAAGAGTTGATGAAGGTAAACAGAAAAGGATGAAGTCATCTAAGAAGCTGGAGTTCAAAGATGAAGATGCAACATTTGTCTTCAAGGTTAGGAAGCCTACAACTAGACAGTCAAAGAGGATACAAGATATTAATGCTGAGGTGGAGAAAAAAAATGAAGCACCCATTTTTTATGAAGAAATAATAGATCTTTCTTCACCTATATCAGAAAAGGCCAAAAACAAAGTATTCTCAACACAAACAGTAAAAATCAGTTATGAAGAGATGGAGGAAAAATTAAAATCATCCAATCATGAAATTTCCGGTTAAATAAAAGAGCTAGAAAGCATGCCATTGAAAAAATAAGTTTCAAGAGAATGAAAGCCCTTTGGGAAGGTGAAAAGCTTTCTAGAAAAGCCAAAGGAATAGTGAAACAGAGTAATGGAACAATGCAGAAAAATGATCAATTTATAAGTCAGTCTTTCATTAAGGTGAAGACAAATTTTGATGAAGATCATCTCTTTGAGGTTTAGTTACTATGTTTTTTGAGATAATATCATCCCTTATGAGGTTTAAGTATCCCAAACTTACGAATTTTGAAGAATGTTTTGAAAATATGATTGCACAACAGTTTCGTAGCACAGATAGTGCAAATCTGCTGATTTGTACTACGAAACTGCTAAAGCAGTCTTTTGCACATTTACATATAAATTTTGGAGGGAAGCTTGACGAGATTTTGGTTTAGATTTGCTGGTGGAAGCATGGATATAACAGTTGGAGGTTCTAATGAAGAAAGTAAGTGAAAATATGAGTAAAAATAAAGGTTTTACACCAAGCTACAAAATGTGCTACGAAAACAAGCTACTTTTGTAGCGCAGGCTTATCTTCTAACTTTTTACATCATTTTGAAGATGTTTTTCTGCACAGTTGGAAGATTGAAAGATTTATGGCAATATTTGGAAAATATGACACATGTGAATCTGATCCATCAACTATTAAAGTGCTCGAAGATGACAATGAAAGTAAAGGGTTGAAAAACAGGAAACATGTTTCCTAATTTCTAGGACAGTTTTATCATTAGCAACAAGGTGACTTTAAGTGAATGGTCAGCATCAAAATTCGAATTCATGGGATAGCAGGTGTCAAAGGATGAATTAAAGACTAGATAAGGTTGTTAGAAGCATATTTAGGAGTTTCAGTCCTATTAGAATTAGGACTTTTCAAAGGCATTATAGTTGTCATTTTGTAATTAATAGCATGTTTAAAATTAGGAAAGGTGTCAAAGCATGGAAATTCGAATTCTCTAGTGGAGGATGAAAGAATCCTATATTTTAAATGTTCTATATAGAGCATGAGGTCAAATTCTACAGGGGTTGGGCATTTTTATTAGCAAATACTGTATGTTTTGTATGTCACTACTTCTTCTTCACTTAATACAGAGATCTGTTTTGACAACTCAAGATTCATAAGAAGTTTATGTTCATTATTGTTCTAATGGCTTCTTCAATATCTCTATTTGCAGTGGTATTTGTATGTGATACTTAGAATTCACTTGACAATGGTCTAACTTCCTTCATATGCAAATGAACTTTGTATTTCACTATGTTACTGTTTTACTCATTGACTTAGATTCCAAATGCCTTGACTTCCATGCTTAATAGATTGTGATGTTTTGTTGAAGATTATTTTGACTCCATAACCCAATGAATGTTTGATAATATGTGATACAACCAGTTATATCATTTTATATTTTTACCTTAGAGTTAGCCATCTATCCATTAATAAAAAATCATAAACCTTTGAGAGAGCCCTCTCAGGTTGAGGAGGCTAAGCCTCAGCCAAAATATTGGTCTAAAACAGTTACACAAAGTCCACTGATGAGCATCCTATTAGGTCATATTTTGTGATAAAACTATGGATAATAGCATGGGCATGCCAAGTGAATGATTAACAATGGCACTAGTGACTATTATGTGCTTGAATGTCTATTTAGGATATTGGTTGAGTCTCCTAAGCCTGAAAAGGGGCAATAATGTGCTCCCTTGACCCCGTCGCATTGAGAATATAAGGAATGGATCTTTGTTGAAAAACCACCGGATGCAAAAGTTGTTGAGTTTTTATGTCCTAAGTTCCAGGAAAAACTACCACAGTTGAGCCTTCCTTGAGCTCCTGTTTAAATGGCGCATGGTACAAGAAGGGAGGTTTGTTAATTTTGGGCAACTAGATCCAAAATCCATGTTGCACTTTCGGAGAGTTGCAAGATTTATCTAAAGCTCATCTTGTTTGTATGAGAAGAACATATATTTTGATTTTATTTTCCACACATGTGCAAGGTCGAGCATATTTGTAATGTAGGCTCACAAGCCCTATATATGTGTCACACACCCTCATTGATGGATATAAATTGGATAGATTTGATTTCCATTTCATCATCATCTCATCACACACATTCATCATGATCTGATTTATTCGTACAACCTAGAAGAGGCTTGTATCTCTCCCACGTGTGAAATCTGGATGTCAGAAATATGAATGATGCTGGATATGGATGCCAGAAATGGATGTCGGAAATCTGGATGATGGAAACATGGATGCCGAAAATATGGATGCCATAATTGGATGCCGGAAATATGGATGTCGAAAATATGGATGCCGAAAATCTAGATGTCGGAAATGGATTCCGAAAATCTAGATGAGGGATTTTGTTCACTTGAGTTTACTTTTGGGGAGATGTCTTTGAGGGGTGTGTGTGACACTTGGAGGGTTGGCTGATCTGATGTTGAGAAATACTTTGTTGGCTGATGCATCTTATTGACTATCGTAACACACATTATTCTCTATATTTACTGGACAAGAATAATTGTAAAATATGATTTATATCATTGGCTTGTCTTCTGTTGATCTATTATTTTGTTCTATCAGCATTTTAATTTCATGTTTATGTGATTGCTAAATTTAATTGGGCCTATAAGAAATATTGAATTAAAACTACATTAAGCGTAGAAAATCCCATGCTTATCTATTTTTAACAAGGTTAAACACAGAAGGTCCACCCTAGAGGAAAAGGAAAAGGCGCACCAAGAATTACTATTGAGGTAATAAATCTGAGGATTATAACTAGTGTAATGCCTGAGAGTTATATTCAAGGTTCACACCAGGATTTATTGCCAGGAAACACACTAAGAGTTTTAGTCGAAGGTCACATCAGGAGTTATCGTCGAGGAACACACCAGGAGTTATCATCGGGGAACACACTAGGAGTTATACCTAGAGGTCAAACCGAGATTTATTTCCAGGGAAAACACCATGATCTATATCTAGAGGTCACACCGGGATTTATCGTTGGGGAACACACTAGGAATTATAGTTCAGGGTCACACTACGAGTTATCACTTGGGAATACATCGGGAGTTATTATCGAGGAACACACTAGGATTTATCATTAGGGAGCACACCAAGAGTTATAGCCAGGGGTAACACAAGGAATTATAATTGGGGTAAGCACTGGGAGTTTTAGCCGAGAACCGGATCCAGGAGGTTCAATCGAGGTAAGAGTCGAGAGTTTTATTCGAGGTATTTCCTTGATGTATGAAGCTGTTATTCCCTGGACATATGAAGCAGGAGTGTCAGAATTTTTTTCCTCGGGTGTCTGAGGTACGATTTCCCAAATGTAAAGCACGGGATTGTGGAACCAGAACCCATGAGCGGGTCGACGACCATTAACAAGTTTTCGTGTGTTTTTGGGATGTTAGCCATGTGGCATGGGAATGTTGCTTCCAAGTGGTAGGGTCGATGATGTGGCACCCTATGATTCATCAAAAATTTAAAGGAGCATAAATTCTTATTCAGAGGTTATATTGAGGAGAATTTTCATATCACATATTCGTCTTTACGAGATGAACATAATGGTGATTCTTATTTCCAGTTCTGAAGAATTTTTTTTTTACTATATCATCTCTCTAACTATTTACCAGGGATATTGTATTAACAAGTGAACATTTTTCCATCGAGGTTAAGGTGGGGAGTGTTTAAAAATGTCCATGATAATTTACAGATCACAAAAGGAATGAGTTTTGATGACGATACACCTGAGTAAGAATAAGGTGATAGAAATTCAACCACTAACTTAATTCCCTCCACCATTGGACAAAGAAAGCACCACCCTAATAATTCCAACCTATCGAGACCCAATGAACAGAGACCCAAATTCAAACCCCTCTAACAAAAACTGACTTGATACACAAATAAAACTATGCACGCCAAACTCTTCCACAAAATCCAACTGAGGCCACCCATAATGCTACCAAGTTGACCCAAACCTAGACACCCAATAACCCTATAAAACTCAATAAAAATACATAGCTTCAAGATAAAAATGATGAGCCACGGCTTATACTTGCACCCTATTGGACCAAAATTACCACATAGACCTAACGAGACATCTAACTAGACTAAACAAAAGACTAGAATAGCTAAAATATACTTACAGTTCGAGCACTCTAGCCCAAATTGAGATAGTTTGAACTTTACTTCCCAATGAGACCCAAATGCAAAAGTCACCATTACCTCCATGCACCAAAGGGCAAAGAACCAAAAAATTCCTTTACACCTCGAGCAAAATGCGAAGACCTTCAACACCAGGGCTGATATCATCCTCACCTTCTTAGATAGGAGGTTTCATGAGGCTGAGGTCTTACCCTCATATCTCGTTCTCTCTTCCCAAGTGAAACCACCAACTCTACATGAAATTACAAAATACCCCATCCAATATTTTATTTCATGCTTGTGCATGCGATGCACTCGTCGCATACCAAAATCATTAAATGGAGGATTGAAATCTAGAGTGTGGTGGGGACGACACCCATGGCCCTGTCCCACCTACCATAACACCCCCATTGCGGAATAATAATAATAATGTTATATAATATAATATTAATATAATAATTATTGTTATAATACAACTATTATAAATATATATTAATTAATATTAATATTAAAATTAAATTCTTAGCATAGATATCTATGGACCTATATCAACCATATTTACGCCGTAAGGCATTCTTATTTGAAAACACTTCCCTAGCTGCCAATGTGTCCATGTCTGAGCCATTGGATCAAATGTTAGATGATTTAAATGTTTTAGGCCATTAGATCCACACTTCCCTAGCTGTCAATGTGTCCATGTTTGAGCCATTGGATCAAATGTTAGATGATTGAAATGTTTTAGGCCATTAGATCAACAAGTAAATAGTTTTATATTTTTTTTTCTAATGTTAGTTTTTTTCTTTTTTTTCTTTTTAATGAATTATATTGATTTTAGGTGTATAATAGAAATGTTGTAATGTCATGTTTAACATTTTGACTATGTCAAATTACACAAAAATAAAAATATTGACATAATGTAATGAACATTTTAACTAGGTCAAAATACAATAAAAAACAAAAATAATAAAATAAAATAACAATAAACTATAAAAACAACCCATGGTATTGACCTTATTTGAAAACAACTTCCCTAGCTCCAATGTGTCCATGCCTGAGCCATTGGATCAAATGTTAGATGATTGAAATGTTTTAGGCCATTAGATCCACAAGTAAATATTTTTATATATTTTTTTATAATGTTAGTTTTTTTTATAAATAAACAAAAGGTATGGTAAATAAATAAAACATCGTTTTCTACTTACTCCATAGGTATGGTAAATAAATAAAACCGATTTTTATATTTACTCCATAAACCTATGTATATTTACAAAAACTCAAAAAACAGGTTTTATTTAGGTGAAGTCTATGGGCCAAATACCATGGGACAAAGTATTATTTCTAATGATATGTAATTACTTGCACTAGATGCATTGATTTCAATATAGATTATTTCTAATCTTATTTGATTGCTTGCACTAAAAGCATTGATTTCAGTGTAGATGGTGATTTCTAATCCTATTTGATTGCTTGCACTAGATCCATTAATTTCAATGTAGATGTTGATTTCTAATTATATTTGATTGTTTGCACTATATGCATTGATTTCAATATAAATGATTTCTAATCCTATATTATTGCTTGCACTAAATGCATTGATTTCAATTTAAATGGTGATTTATAATCCTATTTGATTGTTTGCACTAGCTGCATTGATTTTAGTGTATATTTTGGTTTCTAATCCTATTTTCTTACTTGCACTAGATTCATTGATTTGCGTGTAGATTTTGATTTCTAATCCTATTTGATTACTTGCATTAGATGCATTGATTTCAATGTAGATGTTGTTTTCTAATCTTATTTGATTTCTTGCATTAAATGCATTGATTTCAGATTTGATGTAATTGGATGTATGATGGTACATTAATTTTAAAGTCATTAGATTAATAGCCTGCAGTTATTTCAGTGTAAGCACAAAAATTTATTGACAATGTAAATTGTTTTTTGTGTTATAGTAATTAAACCTAATAATATTGGGGAACAAGAGAGACAAGGTATGATGTTTAGTACAATAGCTCAAGCTAAATATTTAAATGGTTGATCATTTCAACTATCTTTTTCATATAATTGATATGAAAATATGACAAAACTAACAAGGGTGACAATAAGAATAGTAGAAGAAAATAGTTTGAGATTGATCACAATGAAGGCTATTTGTAATTGACTACATTCTTATTATTCATATTTTATGTCATTCAATATTATTACATTGTCACTTTGCATTCAAAAAAAATATTTCATTATTTTTCATCATTAAAGTTATTGTACAATATTTATCATCTCAAAAAACTAAGGTAACTAAGAAAATTTAAAATTTAAAAATGACTCGATTTTTCCTTGGTCGTACATCACTGAAACCAGCCTAGATCCATCTTAACTTTGAATCTATCAAGCATCGAGAGGGATCAAATCTCTCGAGGTGCAAACCTTTCCTCAAGTTTTGCACTCAAAAAACAGGTTTCTACCTCTAAGGATTTTATCCCTCTCGACACTTTATAGATCCAGAGTTAAGATGGATCTAGGTTGGTTGCACTGAGAGGTGCATTCTAAAGCCCAGTATGACCCAGATGTGTAAGTATGTCAAAAGCCAAAAAATAAAATAAAAAATCTAATAATGTCGGCTTAAAGAAAAAATTACATAACCATATAAATAAAAAATTAAAATAAATTTCAACAATATAAATTTAAAATATGAAGGTTTTTACGAACACTCAAAAAAGAGATATGGTAAATAAATAAAAATATAAATAAACTAAAGGTATGGTAAATAAATAAAACCTATTTTTATACTTTCTCCCTAGGTATGGTAAATAATAAAATCCCTTTTAATATTTACTCCATAAACCTCTATATATTTACAAAAACTCAAAAAACAAGTTTTATTTAGGTGAAGTCTATGGGCCAAATACCATGGGACAAATTATTATTAATACCATAGGCCAAATACCATATTTATAAAAGAGGTATAAAAAGCTAATGTAAATAAATAAAAATATATCAAATAGGAGTAGAATCAACATCTAATTATAGATGAAGCCAATGGACCAAATACCATGGATCAAATTAATAGTAATACCATGCAAAAAAACATTATTAACCCTAACATTAATATTAAAATATTATAATATTAATATTATTAAATTTAATAACTTTATATCAATATATATATCTATATATATATCGGAGGGAAGAACAAATACATATGATAGAGGTGGAGAAATATCGGGAGTGACAAGGGAGAGATGGAGATAAATTGAAGCAAATGGGAGAGGAGGAATGAAGAGATATAGAGGGAGAGGAGTGAGAGAGGTAGGTACGGATAAGAGATGGAGAGGGAGACATAAACATGGAGGTGGGAGAGAGAGAGAAGCGAAGAGGGAGACATAAATATAGAGGTGGGAGAGAGAGAGAAGAGAGAGGGAGGGAGAAGGAGAGAGTATTAGAGAGAGAGAGAGAGAGAGAGAGAGAGAGAGAGATGAAGGATGAGAGGAGGAGAGAAGCAGGGATAGAGAGATGGATTTGGAGGGGGGGAGAGGGAGAGAAGAAGAAATACATAGAGAGTGAGAAGTGGAGAGAGAGGGAGTGAAAAGGGATATATGGAGAGAGTGTGTGTATGTTTAGGGGTGATATAAAGAGACATAGAAGGAGTGATGGAAACAAGGAGGGAGAGAAGGAGAGGGAATAATAAAGGGAGGGATATATTAACATAGTTGGAGAGAGAGATAGAGTGATGAGAGAAGAGAGAGGATTTGAGGGTAGGGAGAGAGAGAGAGAGAGAGAGTGGGGGGGTGAATATCGAGGGAGGTAGGTGAGAAACAGAGAGAGAGGAAGGACAGGAGAGAGGACTTGAGAGAAAGGAAGAGGGTGATGGGGGAAGATAAAGGATTCTAGGGGAAAGAGATAGAGAGAGTGTGAGTGAGTAATGGGGCAAGAGAAAGGGAGGTAGGAGAGAAAGGGAGAGAGGGGAAGGAAAAGAGAGGGGACTTGAGAGAAAGGAGGAGAGAGGGAGGGATAGAGAGATGGATTTGGAGGGGGAGAAAGGGATGGATAGAGAGATGGAGTTGTATGGGGAGAGAGGGAGGGAAGAAGAAAGATACAGAGAGTGACAACTAGAGAGAGAGAGGGAGTGACAAGGGAGTGATGGAGAAAGAGTGTGTATTTTTTGTGGTGAGATAAAGAGACAAAGAAAGAGATATGGAGAGAAAGGGGGGAGAGAGAGAGAGGCATATAGTAACAAAGTTGGAAGGTGAAGATAGAGATAGAGAGATGTGGGAGAGAAAGGAAGAGAGAGAGTGGAGAGAGTTAGGAAAGAGATATGGAGATGGAGGGGGAGAGAGAGGGAGGTAAGAATAAAGACATAGAGATTTAAAGCTAGAGAGAGAGAGAGGCAGTGATAAGGAAGATGGAGAAAGAGGGGGAAAGGATAGCTATCGGGAATAGAGCTAAAAGTTAGGGAGAGGGAGGGAAGTGGAATAGAGAGAGAGGGAGAGAGAGGAGGAGGGAGTGATAGATAGATAGATTGGAGAAAGAGGGTGTATTTTTGGGGTTCATATAGAGAGACAGAGGGAGATAGAGATATAGATGGAAGGTGAGTAAAAATATGAGATAGATGGAGACATGGAGAGGGACAAAGAGATTGATAAATATGGAGTGAGAGAGTGTGTGTTTGTGGGGTTGAGATAAAGAGACAAAGAATGAGAGATGGAGGGACATATAAATATATATGGAGGGGGGAGGGGGATAGGGAAGAATATTTCTTGCAATAGATGCATTGATTTTAGTGTAGATGGTGATTTATAATCTTATTTGATTGCTTGCACTAGATGCATTGATTTTAGTATAGATTTTGATTTCTAGTGATATTTAATTACTTGCACTAGATGCATTAATTTCAATGTATATTATTTCTAATCCTATTTGATTGCTTGCACTAAATGCATTTATTTCAGTGTAGATGGTGAATTCTAATCCTATTTGATTGCTTGCACTAGATCCATTAATTTCAATGTAGATGTTGATTTCTAATTATATTTGATTTCTTACACTAAATGCATTGATTTCAATAAAATGATTTCTAATCTTATTTTATTGCTTGCAATAAATGCATTGATTTAAATGTAGATGGTGATCTATAATCCTATTTTATTGCTTGCACTAGATGCATTGATTTTAGTGTATATGTTGGTTTCTAATCCTATTTTTTTACTGGAACTATATGCATCGATTTGTGTGTATATTTTGATTTCTAATCCTATTTGATTACTTGAATTAGATGCATTGATTTCAATGTAGATGTTGTTTTCTAATCTTATTTGATCTCTTGCATTAAATGCATTGATTTCAATGTATATGTTGATTTCTGATTTGATGTAATTGGATGTATGATGGTACATTAATTTTAAAGTCATTAGATTAATAGCGTGCATTTATTTTTTTTATTTTCACTTGAAAAAAATCAGCAACTTTTTATTTATAAAATGAAAAGTTACATGTAGTATATGCACTTAAGAATTTCAAAAATTGCCCATTGGGCTCATGTGATCTTGCACACAATGCATTGTAGCGAGGTCACGTTACATTCAGAGTAAAATTTAGAAAATGAAAGGAGAAAAGTGAAACGGTAGAGAAGAGAAAGGAGGAAAAAATATCAGCCACTAGATAGTGGGTAAATGTCCCACAAATCAGGTTTTTCTCCCTTTCTTCTGCTTGACCTTGTGCCACTCGCCCTGAGATGGCACACAAGTGGCAAGAATAATCTAATTTTCTTCTGTTTGGGCTCCTATATCCTTGTCCGAATCTGAAGTTTCTGATGGGTGGTGTCATTTGATCCCTCCACTACCCATATCATCGGTATTCCTTTCTGCTTGAATCACCTGAAGTTGTGGAACCATGAGTATTGTTATGTCATTTTTTTGTACTTCTGGTTTCTGAGTAGGTTGTTTACTTTCCGTAGGATTTGGTTCCTCTTCTTCTTCTAGCTCATCCTCCTCTAAATCTGGAGGGGAGAACTGCCAACCTTTCCTTTGCTTCCCTCTCTGTTTCTTTTTTCTATTTGCTTTCTTTGCTTCTGGGCAAGTATTCTGTAGATTTCCTATCATCCTACAATTCCTGCATTTGAATGCAGTATTCTCATAATCTAATGGTTGCAACCAGTTTTTTTGCTGATAGATCAGCATAATGTTCTCCGGTAAGCCTTTTCTTAGATCTACCTCAACACAGATCCGGGAAAAATTGTAGATTCTCTCTTCTAGTCTTTCCATGTATGTTTTAATATACCGCCCAATACTATTCCCAATGCTCTCGAGGACCTGATCGTTCTAGAAATGAAGAGGGAGGTTGTATAATCTCACCCATACTGGAAATCTAGTTACTGTCATATTATTTGGGTCAAAATCTGGAAACCATGGAGTGATAAAAAGCCCCGTGGATCCCCAAAACCATGGCCCATGTATAATGATTATAACTCTTTCCTCCGACGAGTTAAATTTCACAATAAAAAACCCCTTGGAACAGAGGTGTATTTCACATTGGAGGGTCCATCGAGTGAAGATCCAATGGAAAAGGTCCATAGGTTTGGGCCAAAAGCAATTGAAATGACATATTAATGCCTGGGCTTTGTATGTCTTTACATGCTCTTCTATTGCTGAGCTGTTTATTTTTAGTTGTTCAAGTTGTTCTACTATGTATGGCCTCGGAGAATTCTCTGCTTGTTCTGGAGGTGAGCCTACAACTTTTTTCCCTTGTAGAATGTTTTTGTAGGATGGGCCTCCATTTGTTTGTTGCTGGCTATTGGGTTTTTTTTCTTTGTCTCCCCCTACAGATCTTGAAGTGCCCTGTTCGCGGCACCCCCTCTCAAACACAGATTTATGGAGATAGTCATTTCTATCTTTATGGCATAGTCCTTCAAGAGCCTGCAATCCGGAAGAGAGCTGTGTCCATTGACTAGATGTTGAATCGGTACTGGGTACCCCATCAGTCCCCATATTTTCTGTTTTAGTTACAGAATGGAGTTTTCTTTGTTTACCCAGACTAACTGAGACTTACCCACAGGGGGTCTGATAAAAATTTGAAAAGAATTAGATCTCAGCTAAAACAAAGGGTTACCTATTATTTGGGGATCAAAGATCTTATGATTTGCTGACAAGAGAATGAAAGGTGTTCCCTTCTGTTGCTGTTCACACACCATCTTTGCCTCCCCTTTCTTCTGATCCAATGAAGGGTTCTGCTAATCAGACTTGGGCACCTCTGTTCTCATTGTTGGCATTGAAAGAAGCGCACAACGTAGCTCAAATTTCCCACCATAGACAGCCAAGAGGCTTACCAAAAGAATGGATCCCAAGCTAGAGCATATCCCACCTTCAACAGCACGAGGAAACGAGATCCGTTGATTCCCTTGACGATTTTCAATGGATTTTCTTAACCAAAATGGCCAGATCTCTCTACCCACCATGAAATGTCTGTAAGCAAGCACAATGGCGGCATTTTATTTACTCGATGTGAGCTGATCGGAATAGGTTCAGCGACATATTGCCCTTGATCAAGGCACATCGCGGATTGATGGCCCTACGTCTGGAAATGCGGCTCTCGATCTGCACTTATCTGCCCATGGGGCTAGGATCTAGAGCTCAAGTTTATGAGGCGGCCAGCAGAAACACTCTCACACCCCACGCGCTTCGGTGTAGTCGGAGATGCCGGACAGTGAACAACGTCAACCGGCGCGGCGAAAATCCTTTACAGCTGTGCTACCGGATCCAACGTGCTCGGCGATTTAGCGGGTTTGCAGCGGGATACTAGTTGAAACCCTAGTGAAGCCATTCTTCTCTCGATCTTTCGAATCATTATTGATGTTCAATAGTGCATTTATTTTAGTGTAAGCCTGAAAAATTATTAACAATGTAGATTTATTTTTATGTTATAACTTAATTAAACCTAATAATATTGGAGAGCAAGAGAGACAAGGTATGATGTTTAATACAACAACTCGAGCTAAATATTTATGATTTCAACTCTCTTTTTCATATAATCGATATGAAAAGATGACAAAACTAACAAGGGTGACAATAATAATAATAGAAGAAAATAGTTTGAGATTGATCACAATGAAGGCTATTTGTAATTTACTACATTCTTATTATTCACATTTTCTATCACTCAATATTATTACATTGTCTTTTTTCATTCAAAAATTTATTCATCATTTTCATCATTAAATTTATTTTACAATATTTACTGCATCTCATCAAACTAAGGTAACTAAGAGAATTTAAAATTTAAAATGATTCAATTTTCCTTGGTCATACATTTAGCTTTGACCTAGATCCATCTTAACTCTAGATCTATTAAGCACTGAGAGGAATCAAATGTCTCAAGGTGCAAACCTTTACTCAAGTTTTGCACTCAAAAAAAAGGTTTCCAACTCGAGAGATTTGATCACTCTCAGCGCTTGATAAATCCAGAGTTAAGATGGATCTAGTTTTAGTTCTGTTGAGAAGCGCATGCAGCAGCCTCGTATGACCCGGATGTTTAAGTATGTTAGAAGCCAAAATAAATAAATAAATAGAACTAAAAAAAAAAAAAACAAATATTGTCGGCTTAAAGAATAACTTACATAACCATATAAATAAACAATTAAAAATAAATTTCAACAATGTAAATTTAAAATATAAGTTTTATGAACGATTAAAAAAAGAATATGGTAAATAAATAAAAATATAAATAAATTAAAGGTATGGTAAATAAATAAAACACTCTTTTTATACTTTCTCACTCATTAGGTGTTGTAAATAAATAAAAACATATATTTACTCCATAAACCTCTATGTTCTAAGCCAAAACTCAAGAAATAGGTTTTATTTAGGTGAGGTCTATGGAAAAAAATACCATATTTATAAAAGAGGTATAAAAGAGCAATGTAAATAAATAAAAATATATCAAATAGGAGTAGATATCAACACCTAATTATATATGAAGCCAATTGACCAAATACCATGGATCAAATTAATTATAATATCATGCAAAAAAAACATTATTAACCCTAAAATTAATATTAACATATTATTATTATTATTATTATTAAATCTAATATTCATATTAATATATTATAATATTAACATAATTAATTTAATAACTTTATATTAATACTATATATATATATATATATTAGCTCTAGATATATATCAAGAGGGAAGAACAAAGTTAATGGGATATATGAGAGATGGAGATAAACTGAAGGAAATGGGAGAGGAGGAATGAAGAGAGATAGAGGGAGAGGAGTGAGAGAGGTAGATAGAGATAAGAGATGAAGAGAGAGAAATAAAGATGGAGGTGGAAGAGAGATAGAAGGGGAGATGGAGGTAGAAGGAGAGAGGATTGGAGGGTAGAGAGGGGGGGGGGGGGTAGTGGCAAAAGTAGGGATAGAGAGATAGATTTGGAGGGGGGGAGAGGGAGAGCAGAATAAATACATAGAGAGTGATAAGTGGAGAGAGAGTCAGTGAAAAGGGATATATGGAGAGAAAGAGTGTATGTTTAGGGGTGATATAAATAGACATAGAAGGAGTAATGGAAACAAGGGAGGAGAGAAGGAGAGAGAAGAATAAATGGAGGGATATATTAAAATAGTTGGAGAGATAGATAGAGTGATGGGAGAAGAGAGAGGATTTGAGGGCAAAGAGAAAGAGAGAGAGAGTGGGGGGGGGTGAATATCGAGGGAGGTAGGCGAGAAACATAGAGAGAGGAAGGATGGGAGAGAGGACTTGAGAGAAAGGAAGAGAGTGGTGGCAAAAGAGAAAGAATTCTAGGGTAAAGAGATAGAGAGAGAGTGAGTGAGTGATGGGGGAAGAGAGAGGGAGGTAGGAGAGAAAGGGAGAGAGAGGAGGGAAAAGAGAGGGGACTTGAGAGAGAGGAGGAGAGAGGGAGGGATAGAGAGATGGATTTGGAGGGAGAGAGAGGGAGGGACAAAGAGATGGAGTTGGATAGGGAGAGAGAGAAGGAAGAAGAAATATATAGAGAGCGACAAGTGGAGAGAGAGAGGGAGTGAAAAGGGAGTGATGGAGAGAGAGTGTGTGTATTTTTGGTGATGAGATAAAGAGACAAAGAAAGAGAGATGGAGAGAAGGGGAGAGAGAGAGAGGCATATAGTAACAAATTTGGAAGGTAATGATAGAGAGAGAGGTGGGAGAGAAAGGAAGAAATATAGTGGAGAGAGTTAGGGAAAGAGAGATGGAGATGGAGGGGGAGAAAGAGGGAGGTAAGAATAAAGACATAGAGAGTTAAATCTGGAGAGAGAGAGAGGGGCAGAGGATATTTGGAGGGAAGAGAGTCAGAAGTTGGGGAGAGGGAGGGAAGTGGAAGAGAGAGGGAGAGGAGGAGGGAGTGATAGATAGATAGACTGGAGAAAGTGAGTGTATGTTTGAGGTTGATATAGAGAGACAGAGGGAGATAGAAATATAGATGGAAGGTGAAGAGAAAGATGAGATAGATGGAAACAGGGAGAGGGACAAAGATATTAATAAATATGGAGTGAGAGAGTGTTTGTGTTTGTGGGGTTGAGATAAAGAGACAAAGAATGAGAGATGGAGGGACATATAGATATATATGGAGGTGGGGAGGGAAGAATATTTCTTGCAATAGATGCATTGATTTCAGTGTAGACGGTGATTTCTAATCCTATTTGATCACTTGCACTAGATGCATTGATTTTAGTGTAGATTTTGATTTCTAATCCTATTTAATTACTTGCACTAGATGCATTGATTTCAATGTATATTATTTATAATCCTATTTGATTTCTTTCACTAAATGCATTGATTTCAGTGTAGATAGTGATTTCTAATCCTTTTTTATTGCTTGCACTAGATCCATTAATTTCAATGTAGATATTGATTTCTAATTATATGTGATTGCCTATACTAGATGCATTGATTTCAATATAAATGATTTCTAATCCTATTTTATTGCTTGCACTAAATGCATTGATTTTAATGTAGATGGTGATTTATAATCCTATTTGATTTTTTTCACTAGATGCATTTACTATATGTTGGTTTCTAATCCTATTTTCTTACTTTCACTAGATGCATTGATTTGCGTGTAGATTTTGATTTCTAATCATATGTGATTACTTGCATTAGATGTATTGATTTCAATGTAGATGTTTTTTTCTAAGTTTATTTTATTTCTTGCATTAAATGCATTGATTTTAGTGTATATGTTGATTTCTGATTTGATGTAATTGGATGTATGATGGTACATTAATTTTAAAGTCATTAGATTAATAGCCTTAATTTTAAGCACAAAAAATTATGTACAATGTAAATTTATATTTGTGTTATATTAACTAAACCTAATAATATTGGAGAACAAGAGAGATAAGGTATGATGTTTAGTACAATAGCTCAAGCTAAATATTTAAATAGTTTTTCATTTCAACTGTCTTTTTCATATAATCGATATGAAAAGATGACAAAACCAACAAGGGTGACAATAAGAATAGTAGAAGAAAATAGTTTTAGATTGATCATTATGAAGGCTATTTGTAATTGACTACATTCTTATTATTCATATTTTTTGTCATTCAATATTATTACATTGTCACTTTGGATTCAAAAAAAAATATTTCATCATTTTTCATCATTAAAGTTATTTTACATTATTTATCATCTCAACAAACTGAGGTAAGTAAGAAAATTCTAAATTTTAAATGACTCGATTTTTCCTTGGTCGTACACGACTGAAACTAACCTAGATCCATCTAACTTGGGATCTATCAAGCATCGAGAGGGATCAAATCTCTTGACGTGCAAACATTTCCTCAAGTTTTTTACTCAAAAAAGAAGTTTCTACCTCGAGAGATTTGATCCCTCTCGGCGCTTGATAGATCCGGAGTTAAGATGGATCTAGGCTGGTGTATAGAAGATTAATCTCTCTATCAACTAATTATCGGTAAGAATGCATTAAAAATGGATTCATGGTAACAAGATTGTCACGTTTTTCATATCATCTACACCAATGTCGACTTTAAGTGTAGAATATTGAACTCGCAACTCATCACAATCCTTTTCTGTCATTATAAGTTGACTTGTCAAATAGGAATATTCCACTTTACCTTGAAACCACATAGTCAAGCAATGAGTTACGAGCATCATGTGTAAGTTGGTTGGATGGACTAATTTTGCAACAAAATTATAATGAGTGAACAAGAACCAGATATTTTCATCTCACATTACAAAAATTCTTTCAAGCAAAGTATTTAAAGTGGGGCTTAAAAATTCTTTCACCTCACATTACAAAAATCTTCAACAACATCATACAGCAGGGGCTCCCCTCAGATTCGACAACTAGTATGTAAATACCTCTTTACAAGAGTGGTGACGTCAATAATCCCTCCAATTATAGATCCATAATGATAAACCCCTTGTTTTCAAAGTTATTTGGAATCATGTTAGAAAATAAAATCAGCAAGTGGGCAGAAGAAAGAGATAAACGTGCTAAAGAGCAAGCGGGTTTTAGACCTAAAAATTCCACAGTTGATCATTGTATAACTTTAAGGCACATCATTGAAAAAGTTCGAGAAAAAAAGGAAGAGGTTTTATATTGCTTTTTTTATTTCAGAAAAGCCTTTGACACGGTGCCTAGGGATAAGCTTTGGCGTGCAATGGAGAAACTTGGGGTTCCTAGGCATTTGAGAGCAGCTGTGCATAGATTGTACGAAGAGGTGCAAGTCAAAATTAGAACTTCAACAGGGATTTCTAAAAGTCTTAGAATCGAAATTGGGGTCAAGCAAGGTTTCCCTCTGTCTCCTACCCTCTTTGGTTTATATATTGACAATCTTGAAGAGTGGCTAAATTCACAAGGGGGTGACGGTTTCCATTTGAGCAAGTCTGTTATAAGGCTTCTTTTTTACGCAAATGACCTTATACTGATTGCTAAATCGACTCTTGGTTTGCAAGAGCACTTACGTTCCCTTGAGTATTTCTGTAGAAAGGTGGGGATGCAAGTCAATATTAGCAAAACGAAAGTAGTGGTTTTCTCTAACAAAATAAAGCATAACCAGGATAAGTTCTACTTCGAAGGTAACATTCTGGAACAAGTTGCAGATAACAAATACCTCGGAATTGAATTCAACAGAAATTTAAATTGGGATGGTTGTAGAAAGAAAAGAACTTTGGGGGGTTGGAAAGCATTGTATGCTCTTCAAAACAGGTGTAGAGAGGCAGAATTGTGGGACTAGAAAACCACTCTAACTCTTTTTGGGCTTCTAGTGATTCTGGTGATTCTCTACAGTTGTGAGTTGTGGGCTAGCAGCACAATCAACATGCAATGGAAACAAATTGAGAAAATGCAAAAGTGTTTGATTACAAACAAATTCAAAATTAAAAGTGCAATTTCTTATGATATCTTGTTAAGTGAAACAGGGGATGCTCCTATTGAAGCAATTGTTATGGTGTGAGTCATAAGATATTTGAAAAAAATGAGCAAATGGAAGAGGGTAGATGGCCTAAGGCTGTGTCTAATGACAGATTGTGCAAAAGAAAGAAGACTTGGACGAGGAAAAATATCAAATGGTTTAGTAAATGGGGTATTTTCTTGGGCGGGTGTCCTACAAACAGTAAAGAGATAAAAAAAAATTTATGGATAAGTTCCAAAAATGTACCTGGGAGAAAGAGTTAGGGAGAAAGAATAAGTACTACATTGATGATTTTAACCCCACTCATGATCATCAACAAAAAGCATACATAGGTGCCAATATTTCTTGTAGACCTAAAATTCTTATTACTCAATTAAGGACTAATTCTCATCAACTTCGTTGTGAAAAAGGGCGTTGGAAAAGGCCAAAAGAAATGTGGGAAGAAAGAGTATGTATTTTTTTCTCTTTCGGAAAAGTGGAAATAGAAAAACATTTCATTTTAGAATGCGAGGCCTTCAAAGATAGTAGGGAAAATTATGCACGTATTATGGCAGCTAGCTCCTGGGATAATCTATTCAGCAAAGAGTTTGTCAAGAAGCTGGGAGCATTTATTGTAAAACTCCACAGGAAAAGGGTTGATTACATGATCTAGATAGAGAACAAATTTGTCCCATGGGCTATTTGTAGCCTCGTGGACGTTAAAATTACTTTCTTTCTTTCTTTATTTCTAAAGAGATTGGATACCTCTTTTATTATGGGGTTCTGATAGATTTTCAGGGATCTTGTTTCATTGGATAGCCTAATGGAGTGGTTTGTTGGAATATTGACCCTCCTTTCTAATGTTGGTGGGAGACTTTATGTGTTGTATTGACACTGGTTGAGATTAGATTTTTTGGCCGATTAGGTATATTTATTGGGCATTGTTCTAAGTATATTTCATAATTAATTCCTCCAGCGATAGGATACAATTGGTGTGTTTTATTAATGGGGACATCTAATAAATATTCTGACATAACACTTGGCATTGGCATGCAAAACTACTTTACCAAATTTTGACGAGTTAATTCGTGTAACTGTGGAGGCAGAATACCATGAACATATTTTTGGCTTACTTTTTAAATACATGTCAAGACTCAACTAAGACACTCAATCCCAGGCTTTAGATTTCAAAACCAGGTCCTTCTCTAGTTCCTGATTCTCACAGCTACAAATCAAAAGCAATGCATCCATCCAAGGACATTCAGAAACTTATTTTTGATGAATATATATTATGGGAAAGGGTTATTGGGCTTAGCAAACATGCAATTATTGGCAAGTGGGAATTTTCTTGGATGAATGGCACACAAATGAAGGATTGGATCAACCTACATTGGTTCCACATTAAATTATCGACCAAAAATAGTGTTCTCTTTAACGACTAGTTTTGTTTCCACTTTTTCCATTGGGAGGATGCGAAAAAAATTATTATTATTCTTACTGAAGAAAAATGTATCAAGGAGGTGTTTCCTAGTGTAATTGTCTTTTTGCTTACGAAAACACTTTAGAACACTTTTTTAGCATGTGACTTTAGGATTTATAGTAAAGTCATATTATAAAAGGACAAGTCTACAGTGGAGGCAGAATTGCTCGGATGGTAAAAAATGGCCAGAATCCAAGCAAAAAAATTTCAAAAAATCTTGCAATAGTAGTGTTTGAATCATGTTTTTGATGGTGGAAATGGATTTAGCACCATCAAAAACCTCTAAGGCACCAAAAATCTTGAATTTGACAACTGTAACCTATATTTACAAAAATTCTTGTTGGATTTTATTAAAATCTTGCCAGAATTTCCGTAATTTTCAAGGAAAAAAAGAAGGTTGGTTAGAATACGAGTATTATAAATTTACTTTATGTGGTACTTTATGTACTAGATATTTTTAATATTAAAGTCACTTTATAATTTTATTTTGACTTTATGTTGAGAAAAAATACATGTCAAATATAAAGCTATAGAGTGACTAGGAGTCATTAATGAGGAGGACCACAAGAAAATGGAGACAAGTGAGTGAAATATCTCCACCATTGACCTAAAGGGTTGAGATTTGATCTCATTCCTCGATAAAAAATAGCTAGGGTTTCCTATAATGACTGCTAAAAATGACGAAAATGTGAGAAGCTCATTTATTCTTCATGTGCATTTGGAGAGGATAAGGAGAGAAAAGGAAGAGGAGGAGAGTAATTGAATCATAAGGGTTTCTACAACGGAAAATTGATTTGCTACAATAGGCACAATTTCCTAGGAGGTTGAGTTCAAGCTTAAGGAAGTGGCATGAAAATCTAGGAGACAACCAATGTACTTCAACATAGTTTGAGGCCTAAAGGAGGGACTAGTTGGAGGATTTTTCGTGGCAAAGAAGAGATACACAAGATGCATGAATTTCTAGGCAAAATTCAACTCTTTGCATAAATTTTGAGGCTATTCCTATAGCAGGCAATGCAAATTTCGAGATTGTAGTTGAGTGGCAAACAACACAAAATTCGAGGAGATGATAGTAGGCATGTCAATGTTGATTTCAAGGAGGTTTTCACATTAATTAGAGGTTTGATAGACCCATGTTACAAGGCAGTCAAATTCAGATCTAAAACTCAAATTTCTAGGTAAAGACAATCAGTTATAGGCTTAATTTTATAGGCATTAAAGGTTGAAAAAAGGTTTGATATTCTTGGACAAATAAGCATAGTTTGTGGCCCGAAAATAAAGGAGAAGAAGGATAGACAATGACACTCTTTCCAAGGGCTATATAAGTACAATTTATTGTAATCATTGTTCTAATAATTTTCTAGAGAAAAATCTAATTAAAATCCTCCTTGTATTGGTTTTCCCCTTATGGGTTTTTCCTTAGTTAAGTTAGACCAAAATCATCGTGTGAAAATTTGTGGATGTGTATGTCTTAATTTTCTTATCATATGGAAAAGAAAATGAAGTAGAGTATTCTTTTAGTGTTTCAATAAAATTTGCATTAAATTTTTATATATCTGCTAACATAAGGGGTTGTGGCCATTAAACTACATGCAAAACCTTTGAAACTGGGTTGGGCTACAGATTTGAAATTTTTACACTTCCTTGGGCTTGCAGGCATATTTTCTTGACATTAAAACGGTGGTATATGGGTTTTAACCCCTTTAAATAGATTCCTAGGTGGAAGATGGTATGGATGAAGCTTGCAGGACTCCCTTTGGAACTGTGGGCTTGATAATTTTTCATGACAATTGAGAATGCCATTGCGAATTTTGTCTTCCTAGAGGAATGCAATCTAGAAGGTTTGGACAACATGATAGTGTGGGCTTTAATTTAGGTGGACTTCATAGATGGGTTACTTGAAAAAATCGACCTAGTTTGGGGAGTTTCTTCTTTTCCACTTCTATGTTGCAATTAATTTATGTATACTATCTTTTTTTTCATCCTAAGATGTTTTTTTTTAGTGTTTTCCAAACACGTGTTTTTTGTTTTTCTTTGCAATGTCTTTTATAATGAAATTTTTAATTTTTTTTGCAAAGTTTAAAAAAATTAACATTAATATTTTGTGGTAAGGATTTTATATATATATCACACAAGGTCGGTTATGATATATTTATCTGAAAAGGGGAGGAAGAGGAACTTCCTCATTACAGCACACTCCTCTCAGCTTACAAAACAAATTTAATTCCTAGGAGTGCTTAACTGCTATACTGCTACTTCTTACATGCCTTTCTGATATGGAAGTGGAACATTCCACACATATATATATATATATATATATATATATATATATATATATATATATATATATATATATATATATATATATATATATATGTATGTATGTATGTATGTATGTATGTATGTATGTATGTATGTATGTATGTATGTATGTATGTATGTATGTATGTATGTATGTATGTATGTATGTATGTATGTATGTATGTATGTATGTATGTATATACATACATACATACATATGTGTGTGTGTGTGTGTGTGTGTGTGTGTGTGTGTGTGTGTATGTCACACAAGATTGATTATGATATATTTATCTGAAAAGGGGAGGAAGAGGAACTTCCTCATTACATGCACACTCCTCTTAGCTTACAAAAAAAATTTCATTGTTGGGAGTGTTTAACTACTATAATGCTGCAACTACTGCTACTTCTTATATGCCTTTCTGATATGGAAGTGGAACATTCCACATAAGCTTATTTATTTTGGCTGGTTGATGTGGAAAATCAAGATATTGAACTGGGATAACCTTTGCATGTGGGGTTTTAATGATTTAGGGAGATGTGCAATGTGAAAAACATAACTTGAAGGCGTGACTCACATGTTCCTGAATTTCCCATTCACGCATTCCATTTAAAATGGTGTTCTATAATTTTTACACATCTTTTCCATATGGGATACAACATCAATTGGAGAGTGTTTAAAGAGATGGATCTCAATATACAAGTCATACCACACTCTCCCATTTTACATATTCCGGGGCATTTGGTGATCTAGGAATGCTTGCATATTCGAGGATTCTCAAATAGAAATCACACATAGTTGTGTGAAGGTTGTTGCATACTTCTAAAAAATTGGTGTAGTCATTAAAAATACATATCCAAGAGTTTTTAAAATTGTGTATATTTGGAACATATTTCCAATTAGCTTCTTTGATGGCATGGATTGTAAAAATGTTTGTGGATGTCGGGCATATATTGTGATGGAACCTAGATTATATTCCACTTCAACTAGCATAGTGGGGTGGGCTCAAATAAGTGAGCTAAAGTTTTTCTCTACGGGGGGTTCTTTTCTATGCTAAATGGTTATCCATAAAGACCAATGCATTAATTTGAGATTCAAAAGCAGTGATTGACTAGGTCCAGGAGCAGTCCATACTTGAATCGAGCATGTTGATGAATTGGATGAATGACATCAAAAGGTTGATTGGTAGTTTATGGGAGATTTCCTTTTCACACATTTACAAAGAAAAAAACATTGTTGCAAATGCATTATCCAAAGAGGGGTGTACAAACAAGCTAGAGAAATCTCTTTTTTTGCCATCTTCAATTATTCTCTCCAAGAAACAGGGAAAATCAACATTACATAGTCACCTTTTTGTTTATGGTTCACATGGTTTTAACTTGTCTACAATTTTATGCGCTTATATGATGTTAGGCATCTATTCAGGAATACTTGATAGACTAAATTTTGCTACAATTTCAATTTGTATAACATGTGATTATATATACATAGCCACAAAATGGATGATGTATATCTCGGTTATATGGTTGTTGGACATATTATGTTATGTGTGAACATAGATATAAATTATATTGGCTAATAGAAGAAAGTGGATAAGAACATGACATATAATAAATATGTAAACATATTTTTACTAATAGAAAGTATGTTGGTTTCTTCTTATTGAAAAAGGTATGAAATTTTATCATTTGTGGAAATACAGATACCCTACCCTTCATGCATGGAAAATGGGACATTCCAGATCTTGAATACACACATCCATGTCAGCATTGTTAGCGTCGAAGTGAGTGATTCTATGGCATAGGGCTAACGATGTGGCATTAATCATAGACAGGCCCACACAAGTTATGGTGCATTGTGCGGGGTGGCTTGTCGTGTATCTCCATTAGGTAACGAATGAATATATATTATTGAGTCCCCGCAGGGCATATTTTCTAATGTGTTCATGTGGTTGAAAACAAGCCTAATGGTTTGTATTTTTTCTATCGTTTCCTTCATTGATCAACTAAATAGGGTTGGCATGCCTTGATGAGTTGAAACTGGTCAATAATTTTGATGTTATTTCAATAATTTCATAGATGAATAAATTTTTTAGTGAAAGTCCTTATATTTTAATATATATAATAATATTGATGCCTTGATGAGTTGAAACTAGAGAGTGCTTTAGATATTATTTCAATAATTTGATAGATGAATAAAAAATTTATTGAGTCCTTATATTTTAATATATAGAATAATATTGATTTATCCTTCCACGATGCTAACATAACATTTAAAATAAGAGTGAAGAATGACTTGTATAGTAACCTTATCTTGATAGTATGGAAACGAGTACAATGACCAATGGGCACACTCCTCCATTTAGTGTTTGAATGAAGTCAAACCTCCTAGTGCATCACATTGGAGGTCCCCAAGAGAAATGTCTCATTAATAATAAGACAAGGAAGAACGCATAAGGATTATTTTCTACCCCACCCCCCTTAAGGTGGATAACTCATTAATAAGCTATAGAAAAACAATTTACAAACCACTCAAGTTCAAAGTCCAAGGTACATATATATGGGTACTTGCTATTGAAAGACAAGCTTGTAGGTTGTGCTATGTTTGTGAATCTAATCTTCGTGTTAATAAGTGTCTACCTTGTAATCAATGAGTTTCTTAATTACTTGGTGTGGAATGGTTTGTTAAAAGAGGAATTTTGTATGACTGTATTTCCTTGACAGACATTGAAAATAAGATTCAAAACATAAATAACGGCTTCCACATACCCGTAATAACTTTAAGAGGATGGTAAGTAGTGTTATAACAATGTCATAAATGGATTTTCAAGATTGTCAAATTGGTTTTAGTAAAAGCAGTTCTTGAAACCCATCCCAATCTACTTGACCTATCTAACTTCAATTCCTAAAGACATAATAATATAATTAAAAATTATCATGAACATAAAAAAATTTAATAACATAAAAAACAAATATCTAATAAATTAAAAATATATATACAATTAAATTAAATTAAATTTTAACAATAAATACATAATAATAATTAAAAATAAAATCATTTAAAATTATAAATACATAATAATAATAATTAAAAAATAAAATTATTTAAAATTATAAAAATTATACTTTTAACCATACAAACCTCAAATATAAATTACCTAAAAAATCCGTAAAGTCCGAAAGCTAATATTCACATAATGCTAATACTCAACAAAATTATTTCTAAACTAAGAGGCATTATGACATCCGTGATAGCACTCTATATTTCTTAATTCAAAAATAATAAAAAATAAAAAATCTCATAGATAAGAGAAAAAATTTGACCTTGAACTTCATTTCAACCCGACTCTTTTTTAATAAAAAATATTTATTTATAATTAAATTTTATATTATTCATATTTTATAATAAAAATATATATATTTTAGATTGTTCATGAATTATTTCTAAAAACTCATCATTTTTTTAAAAAACTAAGAGACATTATAACATCCATGATAGCACTTTATACTTCTTAATTCATATAAAAAAAATAAAAAATCTTATAGATGAGAGACGTGAAAAAATTGCCCTTGAACTTCATTTGAACACGACTCTCTTTTAATAAAAAATATTTATTTATGATTAAATTTTATATTATTCATATTTTATAATAAAAAGAATATTATATTTTGGATTGTTTATGAATTATTTTTAAAAACTCATCATTTTTTTAAAAAACTAAGAGACATCATGATATCCATGATAATATGAGAAATTGGAAAAGCATCCATTGCAAATAATTCATACACAATAATTGAATGTATTGCACACAATAAACAGAGATACATATAGTTGGAGTGAGATCCAACTAATTTTAATCTTGGAGATTTAGGTTGAGAGAATATCTCAACAGTCTCCTACAAAACCTCAAAGTCAATCCCCAAACTTAGCACACAGCATTAATGTGAGCATTATCTCTAATACCCCCCTTTAATGCTTACATTTCAAAACTTACAACACTGAAATCACAATTACAAAATTTGTCATTTGTCTTTGTTTGACTGGTCTTCATCAGCGCTTACACCCACTCTGAATCTTCCGGCTTCCGCTCTTTTCTTCTCCACACATTCGAGCTTCCCATTTGACACATTTAATGTACAAAAGCTTCTGACCATCTTTGACATTCTTTGTAGAACTGACGCTTCTCAACCTCCCGAAGGATAGTCTCGACAATGAACCATTTTATTGATACACTTCCATCTGTTAAATTCCCCCGAAGAGCAAATTTCGACAATTATATAGGACAGCGATCTAAGTACGAAA
>JAXQQM020059243.1:0-41891 GCA_034641835.2 Pinus albicaulis
ATGCAAATGCAAAAGAACAGATTTTGATCACTGATGGCAGTATGAAAATACTGACACTAACAAGCTACACCATAGAAATTTATTCGATGGGATTTGCTCCTGTTTCACTCAACATTATCTCATATGGTACTGAACTTTTTATTTTGAACTTGCTCATGATCAAGCATTTTTGGATTTTCTCAATTTGCTTCCATTTTGAGACACGGGTGCTACTAGCCCACAATTCACACCCATATAGCATCATTGGACAAAATAGGAGCCCAAAAAGCACTTTAATTGTTTTCCAGTCCCATAAAAGTTTAAATCAAAATATAAAGAAGCAATACTTGTAAAAAATATTTAATTTATTACAATATTTTGCGAGGACATCAATCCTTTGTAAGCAATGTTTCCTCAAAATTTAGTAGGTATTGTGAGTGGCCTCGCAAGACAAGGGCTAGACTAAATGACAACACTATTATGTGTGGCCTACTGTCACCAAAAACCACTACCTCCAACACTTCAACGAATTTCTACCACAAGGGAGGCTTCCCTATGTAGTTCACCTAATGGATATTCTAAAGCCTAAGGTTAGGAGGTGATAAGGATAAGTCAAGGAGAAACATTTGAGTTAAAGATAGGGCTCAAATTAGCATAAACAAGGAAAAGTGTGTTGTCCAAAGACCTATCTAGGGCACAAGTGACCTGGGGTTTAGTGAATAAGCAATTATAATAGGCTTAACAAGGTATACAAGGCCAAGAAAAGTCTTGATAGGATAAATATGATGATTTTGGGGACGACAAGCTTTTAGAAAACCTAGTTGAAGCCTAGCGCTAGATTAGGGTTTATCCAAGGGAAAATTTTCCTAGGGCTTATGACATCAGCCCAAAAATGGAATATTTGACTATGGAAATGGGGTATTTGGAGGCAAAGAGTCACAAACCACAAGTATAAACCTTCCAAAGGCACAACACACTTAGCCTAGTTAAATTTGACCCTAACGCTAGCCTAACGACTTGCCTTCAAAGGTTGAAAACTTGAGGAGGAAGGGAGGAATTAGATTTAAAAAAATTTGTATGGTGTGATCACCTATGTGGAAATTTCAATGTTTGACCTTGAGTGATGGAGTCTAAAGGGAGATCTACCTATGAAAATCAAGCCCTAGAATGGAGTAAAGGATATTAAAAAACCCTATTTTTCATACCATATCTATCATTTTATGAGGGAATAATGTCATTGAGGAGAGCTTAACATGAAGAATCACTCAAGGGATTGTTACACAAATCTTAAAAGGTGATTCTTGTGAAAAAAACACTTGAAATGTAGCAACTTGAAATTATTCTTCTAACTGAATAATTATTATGCAGTTTATTTGGTACGACAAACAACGAATAATTCACACTACAATTTCTTCACCAATAAAATGCTGCGGAAAATAAACTGGAAATTGAGAAATATAGAGCACACATAAAATAAAAAATTTGACACAGCTATTTTTGGACAAATGTCCTCGGAAAAACCCAATGTGGGAAAATCAGTGCAACAAATGAGGGTTTTATTATTATTATGCATTAGTAAATTTGTGTACAAAAGTTTAGATGCCAAACTAATGATCCAATATGAGAGAATCACTGGTGAAATTATTCTAAGGAATTTTCCTCACCCCACAACTGATCTCACTCCCGAAACTGGCCCCTTAACAATTCACACTTCCTTTTGCGTCAGCTTCTGCAAGTGCTTGTACATGCCTTGCTACTACTGCTTCCGAAAAATCTTGAAATCTGTAGCTCTGCTTCTCTCTGGCTTCAAAATTGATTCACTAGCTCTCCCGATCAAAATCCCAAACACTAGCTACTGAATCAATTGATCCTCCAACTAGATCAAACCACCCTGCTTCCACTTCCTGCACAATCCCTCTAGGCAAACTCACACTCCCTCAATCTGACTCTTCTGACACTGGAAGCCTCCACCAGAATATTGCCTCAGTCCTCTGCCGCCTGCTACTTGATATCTGGCTCGAATCCTCCTGCTGAACCACTCTACTATTGAAAAATTGATTCGCCTATATCACTGAGTATCTACACTGTGTGTTTCTCCTCCACCCCATCAACATCCTCCTATAATCTTCGATTAAGTATTCAACAACCACGATTTAATCCTTATCGATGGTTGAGATCATTTATGAGTTGATTCCTGTGAGTTTCTATACAATTTTCACATTTTTCAATTAATTATTATTAATTAACCAGTTTTTCTAAGCTAGACTTAGGAAAAATTTAAATTATGGTCAATTAATTTAATTAAGCTCTCTCTAGGTGGAATTTCCATAACCAATTTCAGGGTTTTGGAGATCTCATATGTTTTAGCCTCTCCACAAATTTTAAGACTAGAACAGCATTTGATGCTACAAAAACTAACACTCCCTCTTAGCGAGGAAGGTGCTCTCTCCCATAACATATCTACATTGTTGATGTGTGACATTTGTGGAAAACTACCACTATCCACCAACTACTTTGCAACTATGATAATGTTGCATATGTGTTGTCGCTGACATTGCACTATACAACTGTACTTTTCTAACTCTACCACTATACTGTAACTGATCTCATGTTGTTTTTGTTGTTGCTACTACTGCAATTGAAATCCCAAGTTTGAACCAATTGTGCCCTCATGTTGCAATTTTCTCTTAAGTCTCTCACTGCTACTAACCGCTGCACTGTCTACTGAGTCTATCTGCGCTGCCACTGCACTACGCTCCTCAGCACCTGACTGCCACTAGTACTGCCATTGTCTCTCAAGAACTGCCTGCAACAATCTAACATTGATCCATATGCCACTGAATATAGTGAGGCCCTGTAGTAAGGGTAATTATCCAAGAGAAAACACCATATGATGCCTACCTGATGAACCCTGCCCAGTTCTGCACAACTATATAGTCTAGAACTCGATGTCTCCCCACCTCTCTCCTAGACGTATAATTGCATATAAAGTGAATTAATCCTCCAACCTGGAGGATAGCTGATCAATTTCTGTCGAAGCTATTTCCTGCTCCTGCTTCTCTTTCTTGTCCTTCTTTCTTTGAGGACACTAGGTACCGTAGTGACCATACTCACCACATCTGAAGCACTTAATCTTTGATAGGTCCTTTTTCTTTTTTTCTACTTCTCCTTGTGAGTCTTGTCCCTCACTGGGACCCTTCTTTTCCTTCCCATTTGATGCAAGGGACACATTTTCCTCCTCCTTCACACCCTTCAATCCCTTACTACTGCTTCCACTCAGGTTGCTATTGAATAGAGCAAGTTGTATTTCCTATTGAGTGAAGTCTGCCCACAACCGATCCCATCTGGGTAATGTATCTCGTCCAAAGATTACTTGGATTAAAGTAGCATACTCCTCGATGAAATTGTTGATGGAAACACTCACAAGCTCATCTTGCTTCTCACCTACAACTGCCAACTCATCTTGGATATTCTGAATTCTTATGAGATAGAGGGTAATTCCTTTTGCCTTCTACATCCTAGTGGTCCTTAGCTTCTCCATCAGGAACATCTTTTGATTCTCGAAAGGATTCTAGTATAGTGATATAATAGCATCCCACATCTCCTTGGTTGTATTCTTAGCCACTATGTGTGATACTATATGATCCTGAACTCCATCCAAGATCAACCGCTTTGCCTTGGTCATTTCCTTTTTATAATTCTCTTGTTGTTGCGGGTTTTTCGGCACAACTATGATGCTCTCTACATATGTCTTCAGAACATGATCATCCAACAAGAAGAATATTTTGGCATTCCAAATGATATAGTTGGATGCACCGTCCAATCTGTCATAATCTCTAAGCCCAATTGAGGCCATCTTCAAAAAAACTCATAACCAGAATATGAACATGAATCTCCTCCTCTTTCCTGCTCAACCTCTCTTCTAAAACTCACACTCCTTGGAATGGAAAAACTACTATTGTTTTCCTCTCTTTTCCTTCAACTTCTTTATGAAGCTGCTTGCTCAGCCTTTCTAAAATTCCTCTAGAAATTGGCACACGAACTACAACCCCAAAAACTCGAACTGGCTACTTCTTGAAAAATTGCATGACCTTTTGCAACTAGAAAATCATGGGTCTCCTCCAGAAACTGGAATTGGAAATCCTCTGGGAATTTCTGTAAATTCCTCCCTTTGTGTGTGCAATTTCTCTTCCACCCGACACCAAATAAGCTACTGCAAACCACAGCAAACCCTTTGTGCCCAGATCAAGATTGTGCTTTGTGAAAAATATTGAGTTGTTACTCCCTTTTCCTACTGGAATTATTCCCGGACAATTCGACCCTTCCTACACCTTGCAATTGGAAATTTGATCCTCTGTTCAAAAATTTGCACTGCTTGGCTAGGCACTGCGCAACCCCTGGAAAAATCGTGTTATTTCTCCCTCTGAGAAACGAATTTCTCCCTCTTCATCTCTAAGCCTTTGATCCTTCAAACACGCTCTGATACCAGGTGAAAAATTCGCTTGAAATGCAACAACTAGAAATTATTCTTCTAACTAATTAATTATTATGTAGTTTATTTAATACGACAAACAACAAATAAATCACACTATAATTTATTCACCAATAAAATGTTGTGGAAAATAAACTGGAAACTGAGAAATATAGAGCACACACAATAAAAAAATTGACACAGTTCGTTTTGGAAAAATGTCCCTGGAAAAACCCAATGCGGGAAAATTGGTGTAGTAGATGAGTGTTTTATTATTATTATGCAATAGTAAATACCAGTACAAAAATTTGGATGCCAAACTGAAAATCCAATCTAAGAGAATCACTAGAAAAATTCTTTTGAGGAATTTTCCTCAGCCCACATTTGATCTCAGCTTCCGAAATTGGCCCCTTGGAAATTCACACTTCCTTCTACGTTAGCCTCTAGGTAGTGCTTGTGCACGCCTTACTGCTACTGCCTCCAGAAACTATTAAAATATGTAGCTCTGCTTCTCTCTAGCTTTGGAACTAATTCACTAGCTCTCTTGATCAAAATATCGAACAACAACTACTAAATAGATTGTTCCTCCAGATAGATCGAACTGCTCTACTACCACTGCCTGCGCAGTCCCTCTATGAAAACTCACATTCCGTGAATCTGAATCTTCCAACCGTGGAAATCTCCACTGGAATATTTCCTCACTCCTCTACTACCTGCTACTCAATATCTGGCTTGAATCCTCTGTTGAATCACTCTACTACTAGAAAATTGATCTACCTAGACCATTCAGTACATGCACTATGTGTTTCTCCTCACCTCATCATAATCTCTAGTTGAGCCTTAAACGCCCATGATTTAATCCTTATCGATGGCTGACATCATGCCTGAGTTGATCCGTGTAAGTATCTAGATAATTTTCACCTTTCTAAATTACTTACTATTAATGAACCATTTTTCTGAAGTTAAAGACTTGGGGAAAAAATAAATGATGGTCAAATAATATAATTGAGCTATCTCTAGGTGGGATTTCCATAAACAATTTCTGGGTTTTGGATATCTCATGTGTTTTAGCCTCTCCACAAATTTTGAGACTAGAACACCATCTGATGCTACAAAAACTAATAATGCATACAATACTTTGCTAAGATTTCATAGAATGATATTCCATACAACTAGCAAATAGAAACCCTAACTATATCCATTCCATGCAATAGACATTAAGATATTCAATAACATATAATACTTGCAATAAAATGCATGAACCAATCCTTTATTATTCGAAAATGATGTCTCCATAGCAAGATATTGTCTCCATAAGAAAATACTCCACAAAATATTACATCTCCACAATAAACAAGTTTATTTTAGCTTGGTCGAGATCTCCTAAAGAGGCCAAATTGATCCACAAGTGATGATGAAAAATACAAATTAGGTTACCTCTATTTATATAAGGTCTACCTCAACAAATTTATGACTAATGAAGCCCCTACATCAAGTTACAAGACAACCCATTAGCTAAATGAAAAAATATGCCATAAATGCCCACAGGTGTGAGTCATAACTTCCAAAAGTGTTGATGCCATGACCTTTTAAGGCTCCAAATGCAATGCCAGGATGTGATGAGGTGTTTAAATGTGTCATAGTGCTAGAATCATCCAAAATTTGAGGAAGGCTCCTCATATGCACCTCAAATCTTGCTCTGGGGTCCCAAGTCTAGCTAGGGTGCCATCATGTGAGCTCCATGGGTCTCTAAGTATCAAAATATGCCCTCCTTTTTCTAGCATTAGGGCTTCTCTAGATGCAATAACCCCTTCTGTACATATCAATGGGAAACCATCCTCATGTGGTCTCTCAATCAAGTCTTTCCCATCACGTTGTATCAAGGCCAACCTGGGGGCATGCTAGGTCCAATGGTGTTATCATGAAGAATCCTCAATTCTAGGTTAAAGTAGAACAATGTCCTAGGTCTTGAGGGTGATATGGGACATGTAACATCTACTCAAGCCATCAAGAGGCTCAACTCTCTCAATTTCGCATATGTGGAGTCATCATCTCTCTAAAGTGGCCTAGGTACCTATGGACCACCTAAAAAAACAACATGAACTCAAGTGAAAACAACCATCCATCAGATAAAAGGATCATATATGCATATAAGTGGGCCAAACTTAAATTTTTGATCAAATTAATACATCAAACAAGGGCCATCCTCCGATATCTAACTAGACCAAGTCCCATAAAGGTGTTCCCTACCTTGATAGGGGTGGCTAATGGTCAACATGTTTATGTGCTTCCAACCCTCAAGGGAATGTTGAAATCAAACAAGAAATTGCAGCACACACACTAGTGTGGGACCAATAGGTCCTAGCGATACATTAGTGTGAAGGAAAATTTAATTAATTAAATTTGTGCAGTGTCTAATTTAATTTTCCCTTAATTCAATTGGACAATAAATTGTAATCTTATCTCATGATCACTTGTAATAGTTAACTGAGTGTGATAAACTAAGTTAGCTCATGTATTTCGAGTTGAGGGTGTTGGTGAGGCATGCAGTGTAATTCTATTAATTATGGAGTTCGAATTGCAGTTGGTGCATTAGTTTAATGCATGAGTAATCAGTTAACTTAGTTAAGTGAGTTAGAGTAAGTTGAACTAGTTGTAACAGTTTGTTGCACTAGTGAGAGATCAAGTGAATTAAATATTATTTAATTCATAATCAGTGATCTCCCATGCAACTTATGATTTACTATTAATAGTTGCATGCATGTTAGTTCCAATGGAGACCTAGTTGAGACAAAGGTTAAAGGGATGTTAACTATCAGTTGTATCATTATTGGGTTGCACACGTGAAACCAAACACACATTGGATTGCCCATGATGCTTGCGCAGTTTAGGAAGGCCAAAATTCCTAAATAATAGGGATTGCATTCATCGGTAATTGGTCAAGCAAGGAAGGTTGTTTAGAGGTTGAGAATTGGCTAAGTGTTGGTCGATTTTGCCTGGGACAGTGTGAGACGATTCGCTGAGTGCAGGAGACTCTTGTGAGAAGAGAGCATAGTAATTTTTTCATGATTCCATGTTGAATATACAATAGAAGATAGAGGGGTTTTGAGAAGTAAGCTTTCCCCAGGAAAATATCTGTGTTATGGTTTGATTTGTTTCTTTCTGCACTTATTTTGATTGGTGATTGTGTTTACTTTCCCCAATTGATTTGTAGAAGTATTCAGTACCTTGCTTTAGCATATTGCATGATCGGATTGAATACATGAAATACATATTATTTGTGTAATTTCTACATGGTATCAGAGCACAAGAAAACAATATAGTGGAGGATAAGTTGAGTTTGTGACTGAACATAAATCGAATTTGCAGAAGTATTCTTGGTGCGACAGGCAGATCAGGATCGAAATGGCTTTCAATGGCTTTCTATTGGATTATGCACTCGAGGGTAGCTCTAACTATATTGCGTGGAAAGACAGAATAGAGGCAGTACTAGAGGACAATGGGTTGAAAGAATTCATCGACAATGACATTTCAAAACCCGCTCCAACAGATGCTGCAAATCTTGATGCTTGGAAAAAGAAGGTTGCAAAGGCGAGGAGGATCTTACTGGAGGGAGTATGAGACCACATTTTCTCAAGTCTCCATGGAAAATCAACACCATATGCAATGTGGAAAGCTTTGACAGATCTATTTTAGAGTAGCAGTGATCATAGAAAATTGGCACTGAAGGATAAACTAAGGAAGATCAAAATGGAGAAAGGCGACACCATTCTGAAATATTTAACAAAGTTTTTCCAATGTTAGGATGTGCTTTGAAGCGTTGGAATTACTGTCATGGATGATGACTTGGTGAGCCTATCTCTTCTAGTACTTCCCAAGATTTTGCATAGTTATCAGGACTCTATCAATGGGAGGGATAAGATGCCAGATTGGGAACGACTTTGTTCGGATTTAGTGCAAGAAGAATTTAGGCGGAATACCAGGGATGGATCTTCATCTAAGAATGATAATGATGAAGATTGTGCTTTGGCTGCCACGGCTAATAAGGGGAAAGGAAATAAATTCCATTCCAAATCTGAGTCTAGTAAAGATGGAAAGAATCGCGACATGTCCAGAGTGAAGTGTTTTCACTGTCACGAGCATGGACATTGTGCCACTAATTGTCCACAAAAGAAGAAGAACAAGAAGGCTTTAGGATCTACAGTTGGTGAGGCTTTGGCTTCGCAATTTGAGCTTGACTTCTCGCTCATTTCATGCATGGTGTCAAGTGCAATGGGATCGGTGTGGTACTTGGATAGTGGTGCTTCCTTTCACATGAAGGGAGACAAAGAACTTTTCAGTAGCTTGGAGGAGAAGGACCTCCAGATGCATATCGAAATGGGTGATGACGGGAAGTATAGTGCTACCAAGATTGGTACAGTTACCTTCCAGAGACAATCAGGTGAACCCTTTCTATTAAAATATGTAATGCATGTACCAGGCTTGAAGAAAAATTTGGTCTCAGTCACAATATTGGAGGATAGAGGCTATGATGTTGTTTTTATTGAGGGAAAATATTTCCTTCGACACAAAGAAACAGGACAAGCCAATAAGATTGGGATTCATGTGAAGAATCTCTATAAAATTGATGTAAATGGCTGCTCAAAATTGATGGGTAAGGCGGAAAAAGTGGTGAGTCGAGATGAGGGTGAGTTATGACACAGGATATTGGGCCATCTACACCATGGAGCCTTGAAGGTCATGTAATATATTTCTACGGGTATTCCCAAGGGTACACTTGCGCAGTCAGACACATGCAAGGGATGTACTATGGGGAAGTATGCAAAGGCCACTTTTCACGAGAAGGAGAACCAAGCTTTAGAAATACTTGAGAGAGTTCACTCAGAAGTGTGTGGACCATTCTCTACTACTTCGACAGAAAAGCATAAGTACTATGTGATATTTGTTGATGAATTTTCTAGAAATTTTTGGATCTACTTTATGCAGAAGAAGTATCAGATGTTCTCAAAATTTATTGAGTTCAAAGCACTGGTGGAGAAATACACATGGAAGCATGTGAAGCCTCTTAGGAGCGACAATGATGGTGTGTACATCTCCAATGAATTCAAGAAATTCTGCAACAAATAATGAATTCAGAGAGAACTGATTGCGCCTCATAACCCACAGCAGAATGGGGTTGTAGAAAGAAAGAATAGAACAATTGTGGGTGCAACATGAGCAATGTTGCATGATCAGGGCCTACCGTTGCATCTGTGGGTAGAGGCATGCAACACAGTGGTATTTGTACATAACTGTTGTCCTCATCGGATACTTGGCATGAGTACACCAGAGGAGGATTTTACTGGTAAGAAACCTAATGTTTCATATTTTAAGATTTTTGCCTCATCTGTTTATGTGCATGTGAGCAAAAACGCCAGGAAGAAGCTCGAACTAACAACTGAGATTGGGATATTTGTGGGGTACACAGATACTCCCCACAACTATCAGGTGTATTTTCCAAACAGCAGAATGACTGTTGTGGGACGGGATATAAAATTTGATAAGGAGAAAGCCATGCGATTTTCCCTTGATAAGGCGCTGGATTTGCATGCAGAGGAGGAACTCTTGGTTCCAAAGGATGAGCCTCAAGATGTGGAGAAACTACATGCGGAGGATCATGGAGTGGTAGAAAACACTCATGCAAAGCCATCCACCAGAAATGGTAGAAGGCACACCACGGAAGCTGATAGATTGAGACTTGATATGGCAAAAAATGTAGGAGCCCCTACTTCCCTGCGCAGACAGAGATAGTATCCAGAAAGGTTTACTAGATACATGGCTCTTATGAGCTAGTGTATTGTGACAAAACCATCTTCCTTTGAGGAAGCAGTGCAGAAACCAATTTGGGTTGATGCCATAGTAGAGGAGTATGACTCCATCGTTAAGAACAATGCATGGGAAGTTGTCCCAAGACCGGTCGGAAAATCAATGGTTGGATCTAGATGGATCTATAAGGTGAAGCAAGCATCAGATGGGAGTGTTGAGAAGTACAAGGCCATATTTGTGTCCCGGGGATTCTCACAAGTTGAGGGGATTGACTATGAGGAGACTTTCGCACCAGTTGCGAGGTACTCTTCCATTAGATCTATCCTTGCACTCTCAGCGCAGATGGGGTGGCGCATTCATTAGATGGGTATGAAAACTATGTTTCTCAATGGATTTATTGAGGAAGAAGTGTACATAGAGAATCCATAAGATTTCTAGATCTTCGATAGTGAGTCGCATGTGTGCCGACTCAAGAGAGCAATGTATGGGCTGAAGCAAGCACATCGTGCTTGGTACACTCGGATTGACAGTTATTTCACCGGGTTGGGATTTATCGAAAGTGAAGCAGATGTAAACCTGTACCAGATTGTGGTTGATGATAAGCTCTTGATTATCATACTTTATGCTGATGATCTAATTTTTACAGGTGATGAGTAGCTGATACATTCTTTCAAGGAGGATCTTGCAAGAGAGTTCGAAATGAAGGACATGGGACTCCTTCACTATTTCCTTGGTTTGGAAATATGGCAGCGAGATGGTGAAATTTTTGTTTCTCAAGGCAAGTATGCCAAAGAGATATTGGGTAAGTTTCACACAGAGAGCTATAAACCCATGGAGACTCCTCTTCTAGGAAATTGGAGGAAATAGGATGCTACTTCAGGATAATTAGTGGAAGCTATTGTCTATAGGCAGCTAGTGGGTTCACTGATTTACTTGGTGAACACTAAACCAAACATTTTCTACACAGTTAACTAGTTGAGTCAAGCTATGGTTAAGCTGACCAATCTCTTTTGGAAGGGGGGGAAACATGTCTTAAGATATCTCAGGGGCACTACAGAGTATGGATTATGGTACATACGAACAGAGGGAGTGAATCTTCAAGGCTTCATGGATGCAGATTGGGCAGGTAGTCCATCAGACATAAAGAGAACATCAGGAGGGATCTTCAGCATAGGATCGACAACAGTTTCTTGGTACAACAGGAAGTGGTGACCTGTGGCAGTCAGTTTAGCAGAGGTAGAGTACATGGCAGCAATTCAAGTTGCATGTGAGGCCATCTGGATGAGAAAGATCCTGGTTAGTTTGTTTAGTTCTCAGATGGATTGACGGTGATACATTGTGATAACCATAGTTGCATTAAACTCTCGGTTAATGCGGTATTCCATGATAGGTCCAAGCACATAGACATCCGGTACCACCATATCAGATATTGTGTTCAGAGGCACATTATGTTACTTCAGTACATTCCCACGGAGGATCAGGATGCAGATATTCTAACGAAGGCGTTCACCAGGAGAAAATTCGAATACCACAGAGGCAGGATTGAGGCGGTAGATAATCCCTTTATTGTTGAGAGGGAGTGTTGAATTCCACCAATAAATTGTAGCACACACACTAGTGTGGGGCCAATAGGTCCTAGCGACACATTAGTGTGAAGGAAAATTTAATTAATTAAATTTGTGCAGTGTCTAATTTAATTTTCCCTTAATTCAATTGGACAATAAATTTTAATCTTATCTCATGATCACTTGTAACAGTTAACTGAGTGTGATAAACTAAGTTAGCTCATGTATTTCGAGTTGAGGGTGTTTGGTGAGGCATGCAGTGTAATTCTATTAATTATGGAGTTCGAATTGCAGTTGGTGCATTAGTTTAATGCATGAGTAATCAGTTAACTTAGTTAAGTGAGTTAGAGTAAGTTGAACTAGTTGTAACAGTTTGTTGCACTAGTGAGAGATCAAGTGAATTAAATATTATTTAATTCATAATCAGTGATCTCCCATGCAACTTATGATTTACTATTAATAGTTGCATGCATGTTAGTTCCAATGGAGACCTAGTTGAGACAAAGGTTAAAGGGATGTTAACTATCAGTTGTATCATTATTGGGTTGCACACGTGCAACCAAACACACATTGGATTGCCCATGATGCTTGCGCAGTTTAGGAAGGCCAAAATTCCTAAATAATAGGGATTGCATTCATCGGTAATTGTTCAAGAAAGGAAGGTTGTTTAGAGGCTGAGAATTGGCTAAGTGTTGGTCGATTTTGTCTGGGACAGTGTGAGACGATTAGCTGAGTGCAGGAGACTCTTGTGAGAAGAGTGCATTGTAATTGTTTCATGATTACATGCTGAATATACAATAGAATACAGAGGGGTTTTGAGTAGTAAGCTTTCCATAGAAAAATATTTGTGTTGTGGTTTGATTTGTTTCGTTTTGCACTTGTTGTGATTGGTGACTATGTTTATTTTCCGTAATTGATTTGTAGACTTATTCAGTATCTTGCTTTAGAATATCACATGATCAGATTGAATACATGAAATACATATTATATGTAAAATTTCTACAGGGAAAGTGATAATTTCAAGGTTAACCCCTCAATATATAGGTTTTAGTGTAAATATGTAATAATGGAGGGGGAAAGGCTTCATGGCCAAGTGTCATGGTGAAGGGGGCCGACTAATGGGGAGTCCACATCCTGAGTGTATGAATGTAAAGGAGGGAGAAATCATGGAGGCATGATTTACCTCACTCGACCTAGTTTTTCCACCCCTCTTGTGTGACTTTTACGTCTTCTTGATAATGATTTGTATTACCACATATAGCTCAAGAGTTAAAGCTTGCTTTTTATGATGTAGCATTTTTATTACCCCTTAAGATTAGATAGTTTATTGCTCATTGGGGTTGGGACATGCAACGGTTCCTTTTGATGTAAAGGAGCATCATGTGCTCAAGAATGGGATGATAGCAAATGAGGAGGGTAGAGCTCATGCTAGGATTCTTCCCATATGCTAACTTATGTCACAACCATCTCTTATGTCACGACCATCGCGATTTTTTTTTTTTTAGAAATTGTGGCTATGGTATGCTTTTTCATTATTTTAGCTACATCAACCTCCAGGGCGATGTTTTTCGGATATACTCAAGGAATCTGGACATGAGGGTGTCAAATCCAAAAGAACCAATGTTGAGTTATACCTAAAGAATTGATGTGGTATATAGGGCTTGTAATGTGTGATGGAAAGTATCAAGTATGGTATAGGGATAATGAACACGCTATCTCAATCCAGGTTTTCCAGGTAGTGCCCTCTTATAATCCTAAGGCCTCAAGGGAGGACCCACTAGATTAGGAAAGATTAACCTCCCTAGTATGGTGATACAATAAATTTACAGTCAAGATCAATTAATCTTCCAAATCGCCCTTTTATCCATGCTAAATGCCAAAAAGAAACAAGTATAAGCACTTAATTGCAAAATGATCAAAGTACCTTTTAAATAGTAGCTCACCATCATCCAAGTGGAAATGATAAATGGTAAGAGGCATATGGTTGATGCAAATGGCAGAGGCACAGGGAATATCATCATAAACGAGTGGTTGTCAGGGTATGTTGGATGTTTGGTTGTTTGGCTAGTTATCAAATGTAGGAGAAATTTTTTTCTCCTATGGGTTTACACATTTTGGTGGGTAACATCTGGCTCCAACTCGGGGACATGTGATCACCGTAGAGTGCATGATCCACATTTTTGAATGGGTAATTCATGAGAAATCCAACAATGCCTCGGCTCACAAACCTTTATCCTGCACATCCAAGTCAACTTGTTTGTGTTGGGAAATGTAACTAGTTTCATTCTTCATAATTGTCATTTTATCTCATGTCATGGTGTAATTACTATAAAGAAAAATAGTATTGACCCATGGGTTTCATGCTTGGGTCATTAGTTAAATAGGTCAAGGAATCCATTACATGCTTATAGGATTTATCATTAATAAGTCAATATCATTACTAAGACCCACTTGGGTAACATGTCATGCAATTTTGTCTAAAAGAAGTCATTTAAGCCTCTAGCTACAAGTCACTTTAGATGCACTTAAATTCAGCCTATGGAAGCTCTTCAATTCAATGTAAATACTAATAAAATTCAATATGCATGTCAACCTAAATCCTGTTAAGGTTGGCCTCATAACCAACCTATTCGACTCCTAGAAAAGCATATATATGTGGATAATCACATTATCTTGTACACATATCTGTAGCTTGAAAAATAAGATAACAAGAATACATAACATAGAACAATATAGAATATTGAATAACATAAATTTTTAATCCCAACTAAATCTAAAAAGGAAGTCTGCTAAGTCTATCTCAGAGAAAAGTTGCAGTCAGTTCAAAGACACCCAAAAATTGCAGGAAATTCAAAGGTCCTAATATCGGACGAAGAACAATGGTACGAGGTTACAGTAAAATTACAATATCCAAGAAGTTCAAAATTGCAATGAGGGCTGAAAATTTTAAAATTGTAGTGAAGTCTGAAAATTACAATGGAAGGAGGTGGCATTTCTGATTTGGAAGGACACTTGAAGAAGTGTTGACTTGTAGATAGAATGCTTGACTTGGTCATTTGGTCTTGGAAGTCTCCTTCGAAGTTAATAAGAAGAATTTCTTGAGGGTTTTCCCCTGTTGTAGGGGTTTTCCCCTGGCATTGAGCCTACATTTGGTGTCTCTTGTCTCTTATATTTACAATTTTCTTAATTGCTTGATGAAAGAGAACTAAAACTAATTATTAAGAAAACATCAAATTTCACAAGTAATTATCAAGTTAAGGAAAATCAATAATGATATTCTATCAATTTTATTTTATAACATGGTAACGGAGCTAAGGTAAAGGAGAGACACCTCATCTAGAGAGCAGAAACAAGATCATTAGTTGAACATTCACTTTTGCAAACTTATTTGAAGGCACCCCTTAATAAGTAGTTCACCTCCAAGACTCTATGTCCAATCCAATGGCTTATTCATGCAAGGAAATCAATAAGTTAGAAGAAGCATCCAATTACAAGGAATGGAAAAAGAGAATTGACTTATCCCTTAGAGAGAATGATGACATGAAGTATGTTCTTGGAAAGGTCTATGTTCCAAATCAAAGGATAAAGAAGAATTTGAAAAATATGAAAAAGGGGATGTCAAAGCTCAAAGAATTCTCTTTGAATCTATCAAAGACCCTCTCATTACTTTTGTATCAGAGTTGTCTACATCCAAACAAGTCTATGATACCTTGGTGAAATTATACTCTATCAACACAACATGTCACATGATAGCCTTAAGGACTCAACTATATCAATTAAAAATGACATATGAAGACATTATAGCTTCATTTTTCATGAAGCTATAAAAAATCAAAGATCGACAAATTGAAACTGGTGAAAAAATATCTAATTAGGAATTAAGCATAGTAGAAATCAATGCTTTACCTAAAGAGTGGGATGGTTTTGCAAGTAGCACATGTGCAAGGAAATATCCTCCATCATTTGAAGAACTATAGTCTCAATGCTCAACAAAAGAATCCAAAATAAAAGCTAGAAGTAATGCTCATCCTAACAATGAAACTTCTCAAGCCTATGCAGCCAAGTCAAGGAAGAATTTGATAAGAAAAAGAAGAACAAAATAGAGACATGTCTACAATCTAGTGCTTTTGTTGTCATGAATATGGACATTATAAATTAGATTGTCCTAAGAACCCAAAGAACAATAAAAGGAAATAAAGGTCTGAAGCTTTAACAACTGAAGGTGAAGAAACCTCAAAGAAGCATAAGGAAGATGTTAAGGACCTCTTCTATTAATAATGATGACTAGTGATTCATACATAAAAGTTTAGAAAATGGTCTTTCATGATGACATGCATAAATTTTTTGTTTTTTCTTTCATCAAAACTAGTAAAAAGAGGAAGAAGTAAAGCACCTTGATTTGGCATTGAAGAATCATGGAAGTAACACTACCTTGGATTGAGATGAAAATCTTTGCAACAACTTCCAATAATAATGGTTGAATAAGGTATGTAGTCATACGGTGTGTACATTTTTTAGATACAAAATATGTTTGTGTTAAGGTTTTTCTGTGTGTATCTTGATCATAGAGTTTTTAGGCTTCATATTTAGAATATAGGGATTACAAAAACCTAGATGATACTTGAAGTAGAAAACCCTTATCTGAGTGAAAAAACCCTAATTCTATTTTGATAGAACCCTATCACTTGACTTCTAGGGTTTGTAATCTTCATCTTACTAAAATTCATTGATTTTGTAAAAACCCTTGCTAGTATTTGGAGACCTTTTTCAAGAGAGAAACCTTGATATGTTTGTTCCCTCATATAAACCCTAGAATTTGATTTTTAGGGTTTGTAGGTAGTATAAGGTGAATGGAAACCTCCTAGAAAGGGTAGAATTGGATTTGAGGTTCAAACCCTAGGGTTGATGTTTTATCAAGAGACTTAGGGTTTGGATATGAAAACCCTAGGAGTTATCCATCTCTAAGATTCCATGGAATCCCTAGATTTTCAAAATCATAATCATGCTCTTGTACTTGTACATTTTTCTTGGTATTACTTGCCAGCGAATGTTGTAGGTATATATGAAAGAAGAAAAATGAGAAAGATATGCTCATATTATGCCATGAAGATCATATGAATGGAGGGAATGGTAACTCGGTAATCAAGTTGGGTCCTTAGGCACTCTGATAAAGGTTGACTTGTATGGGGATGAACTATGAGGATGTTGATGCTTTGTTAAAGAAGATTTTCATGGTGAGGTAAGTTTGATGTTAACGTCTATTATTGGTTGTTTTGTTAACATGTTGTTTTTCTACCTGGAAAGATGTTGTAGGTATACATGATGATAGTTGAGGCAAGTTCAACTATGTGGATGTTGAGGAAAATATCAACATCTGGTAACTAACATCATGAATATCAAGATGTGCTCATCATGGAATTGGAAGGTATAAATGTAAGAAGATAATCTAAAGGTCTAGAAGGAATATCACTTTCGTGAGAAAGTTATGGCCAGCTTGAAGTTTGGTAAGGTCCAATAGAAAACCCTCATTGATGAAATCAAGACAAAAATGATTTTTAGGATAGATGACCTAAAACTTGTTGTGAGAAGATGGCTTCATGATCCATGAAAAGAAGCAAGCTCTGTACAGTGAAATTTAGAGGGAATAGGGAGCCATGCAAGCTATAAAGAACTGATAGCTGGTATGAAAGACAAGAAATAAGGCTTATGGCTCTAATGTCAAGAATATCCTCTAGGTTTAAGAGGAAGTATGGTTGGAGACTGGTTCTCCATGTGTCATGTACTAGACTAGGACTAACAACCGTAATCCTAGTGCATGCATCGTGGATAGGGATAATTATGACTTGTTTTGTTCTCCTTGTGTTAGGTACTATGATGAATTAGGACTGTTGTCTTAAGTCAAGTACATGGAAATGGATAAGGAGAATTTTGGATTGGATAAGCATCTTGGACAGGAATTATTAGAGTCGTGTAATATGATGGATTAGGATGAATATCCTAAGTCACATGGATTTGGATAAGAATGGCCCGGTGGTAGGATTACTCCAAGTATCCTAGGTGGAGTATGTAGCTTGATAAGGAAATATAGTGTCCTATGGAATGCCTTCCAACATTGTACTATGATCTTGTGAGAGATAGAGTGTACTTTTCAAGGCCTTGGTTAATGTGAGAATGATGGCTATGATGAGTGATGATTATCAATCTAGATCTCTTCTTATAAGAAATTTTCAAATGGAGTATTGTCCTTGTACCGATTGGAAAATTATGAATACCTCCCTAGTTAAGAGGGAGTGTTGGGAAATGTAATTAGTTTCGGTATTCATAACTGTCATGTTATCTCATGTCATGATGTAATTCTCATAAAGAAAACTATTATTAAAGCATGTGTTTCATGCTTGGGTAATTGGTTAAATAGATAAAGGCATCCATTGCATGCCTATATGATTTATCATGGAGAAGTCAATATCATTTGTAATACCCACATGGGTAATTTTTCATACAATTTTGTCTAAAAGAATTCATTTAAGCCTCTAGCTACAAGTAAAACTTTAGATGCACTTCAAGTTAGCCTATGGAATCTCTTCAAGTCAACATAAATACTGCTATAAGTCATTCTACATGTTAGCCTAGATCATGTTCAGGTTAGCCTCATAACCAACCTATTCGACTCCTAGAAAAGCATATATATATGAGTGAAAATCACATTATCTTGTACACATATATGTAGATCAAAAAAGAAGATAACAAGAAGACAGAGCATAGAACAATATATAAGACCAAATAACATAAAAAAATTTCTCCCAACGAAATCTAAAAAAGAATTCTACTATGTCTGTCTCAGAGAAAAGTTGCAGGCAGTTCAAAGACACCCGAAGTTGTAGGTAATGTAGAGACACCCAAAAATTGAAGGAAATTCAAAGGTCTTAATATCATAGGAAGCATAGTGGTTCAAGGTTAGAGTAATATTACAAGATCTGAGAAGTTCAGAATTGCAGTGAGGTCCGAAAAGTTCAGAATTGTAGTGTCGTCTAAAAATTACAATGGAAGGGGGAGACATTTCTGATTTGGAATGACTCTTGAAGAAGTTTTGACTTATAGCTAGAAGGATTGACTTGGTCATTTGGTCTTGGAAGTCTACTTTGAGGTTAATAAGAAGAATTTCTTGAGGGTTTTCCCTTGTTGGAGGGGTTTTGTGTGAAAATTCGGTGACCCGAATCCCTACTGCAACAAACTGATATTACTTCTCCTACTATTTAAATTCTACAAGTTATTTATTGTGTTCTACAAGTAAATATCGAAGCAAATACAATTGAAATTGTCACTAAATAAATAAATGTGGAAGACAAGTACTGAGTAAGAAGAAATACAACACACACAAGTGACACTGTTATTTTTGGATAAATGTCCCCGGAAAAATCCAATGCAGGAAAATCAGTGCAAAAACTAAGGGTTTGTATTATTAAGCAGTAGTTTTTATGAATACAATCTGGATGCCAAAATATGGCTATCCAACAGAGAATTTGTTTGAAAGAGAACTAGTGAGGATTACCTCACACTAACACTGGAGATCTGGCCCTGACCCAACTTCGAACTGACAAGCGCGACATTGCCTTTGCACTGGCTCTACGTTAAAACTGCTAGGGACTGCGTCACTCCATTCGGATGATCTTTATTTTGGTTGTATGCTTGATCCTCTGGCCCTCCGGCCTCACACCCAAGCTCCTAACACTGGATCTGATTTGACCTTAATCAAAATAGGGGATCTCTTCTGAGGTTCAGCGCTGCCCAGAGTGTCCCTCACACTGCCTCTTTTGGTTCTTTTTATGTCTTCTCTGCAATGTATTCCCAACTCAAGAAAAATATCTCCAACCAGAACTATCCCTGCCCCTTATTGCAAGAATCACCTCGATGATCTCCTCGGATGCTCTATGCTTCTCACTTGATAAATCGATCTCTAGACCCTTACCCAATGTGATTTCCAAATGCCCATCAAGTCCTTCTTATAATATTCTCATTGAGACATCAACGACCTAGATTAAAACATTAATCAACCACTAAGATTAACTTGACTTGATCTCTGTCTTTTTCTATAAGATTCACACCTAGTTTTATTAATACCCTTTAATTATTTTAATTTCATAAGTCTTGACTTAGGCATCCATTAAAAATAATTAATTATTTTAATAAAACTCTCTCCACATGGAATTTCCCAAAACGATTTTTGGGTATAATGGAATACATGTGTCCTATCCTCCCTGCAAATTTTGAGGCTTAGAGAACATCCAATCCTACTAGAAATCAACACTCCCTCTTAGAGAGGAATGTGCTCTAGAAATGCAACCTGCTGAAGCATCACCCTGACTCTATAACATATCCCTCTGCATTGCTGATGTATGACATCATTGTTCACCAACTACTGCGTTGTTGCATCTGTGTTGCTGCTAACCTTGTGAGCTACTACCAACTGCATCTACACTGCAACTCTACTGTTATTGCAACAGAAAAACATCCAAGTTACTGAACTAAGTGTTCAACATGATTTATCTGATACTGGATATCTAATTGCTGCTAGTATTTTCACTGACCCTCTGAAGACTCTGCGTTGCTGCTGATTCTGAACTGTGCCAACTGCACTGTTGTTGACTCTTCACTATGCCAACTGCACTGCTGCCAACTCTGCTCTACACTGCTCAGTCTCTGGCACTTTTCTAGCCACTACACTGTCACTCCGACACTCCTCTACACCAACTGACACTAGTCCATCCTACTACTTCTAATATGGGATCTCGTAGCAAGGTATTGATCCATGAGGTGGACTCCTCAAGGATCCTTCCCATCTGCAGTTCTTTTGAACTACAGTACTAGATCATCCCATCTCTCCCCAGGAGATATCTGGGAAATCATGGTGAACTCCTCATCCTCGATCCTCACAGATGCAACCTGTGGATCATGTTTCTCATCGTTGTCCTTCTTCTTGAGAGGAAACTGCGTAGTGTAGTGACCAAATTCACCACACCGAAAACACTTGATATTTGAGACATCCTTCCTCCTCCTTGGGCTTTGTCCCACTGCTGCTGCTTCCATCAATTTTGCACTTGAACGGATCTCACCTCATCTCTTCTGGCTGAAGAGCGACACACATCCCTTCCTAATTAGGAAACCTTTCTCTACCCAGGATGCTCTAGAAAAAGACTTGGCACTCCTATGAGACTGAATTTAGGGCCAATATCACCTTCTCCATGGCCTGAGGCACTAATCCTACAACTTCCAACTGATCTCGAACTTCCTGAAGCTTTGATAGGAGAAAATCATTGTGTTTTCCCTTTTGCATCCTCGTGGATCTCATTTTCTCCTCCCAATACATCTTCTGCTGCTCGGAAGATCCTTGATACAACATCTCTAAGGCATCCCACATCTCTTTGGAAGCCCCTTTGCCAGCAATGTGACACACAACATGATCCCTCACTTCGTCAAGGATCAATCACTTAGCTTTCACCATATCCTTCTTGTAGGCCTTTAATGGATCCACATCCACGGGGACAACTACCACACCATTGATGAAATATTTGAGACCATGCTCATCTAGCAGACACTTGATTCTTGCCTGCTAGATCACATAGTTAGAGGCACCATCCAACCGATCTTCATATCTAAGCCCGTTAGCTGCCACTTTTGCTGATTAAAAAATGTCAAACTGCTCCCTCTCTCTCCTCTGTGCAACTTCTAGGCTGGCCTATGCACTCCCTATTGGAGTTAGTACCTCTTCTCCTTGCTACTATTGCTCAGTAACTAAGAGATGGAAATATTTGGCTTAGAATTCCATGAAGAAGAAATTCCCTCAAACAATGTTTTCTTTCTTTTTCCTAATGTTTTTTTGTCCCAACAAACTAGCTACAAAAAAATTGTGCCCCACCAGAAATTTTTTTTGTGCTGAATCTGCTGCTGCACTCTCCCTCTTCCACTGACAAATCACGAACATAAAATCCTACCTCTTTGTCGACTCACTATAGTTCCTCGCAAATATTTCCCTCTTGGTAATGGACTGCGCAGTCCATTAGGGATTCTATCTACTGCCTACGCAACTCTTCGATCAGCCAGTTATGCAGAATTATGATCTACGGATAAATCAAATTCCCTAAGTGTGGTGCTAGGCACTTAGAACAACAGATTAAAGACTTTGATATCACTTTCTCTAAGAATAAATAAACACACAGAAATATAGAAGAACCTACTTGTGATCCAAGCGCTTCCTATTCTCCTTCTTTCGCTTTTGTTGTAGCCTCCAATCCAACTTAGATCTTTGGATTTATTCCTGCAAGTATAAACAGAGAAAAACAAAGAGATTGCAATATATAGATGCCTATTTATCTTAATCAGTTAAATAGAATAAACATGAAACATATATATCATTTAAGAATCCATTTCATGAGAAATAGATACATAAATAGATACAAATATGGGAAAATTAACAACAATATTTATTAAAGAGTAGAAGGGGGAGGTTACAACCAATGATCAAGTTGATGTCACCAGCTCCAACTTCATCCCAGCCTCATCACAATCAACATCTCACCAGTAGCATATCACTTCTTTCACTCTCTCAATTGAGAATCCAACAACATTTATTTACCAAAATTATTCCTTACCTAGTGTTGATATTCAACAAGATGATGAGCTTAGTGAAAAGAGTCGCCTTCACTAAGTGGGCCCGCAGGCTATTTTTGGCGCAAAGTCTATTTTTAGACTATGTCTATTTTTAGACATGTCGATCATATTCTATGAGTTGCAGGATGCTATTTGTGGATGGTTGGTCAAGTTGGAAAATAGATGGACTTCTATTTTTAGACATATTGGGCGGAATCTATTTTTAGATTGCCAGTCTAAAAATAGATATGTCGAATATTATTAGCTCTTAATAATATTTTGACTATAAACATTATCTTATTCTCGTATACCTCAGCCTAGCATACGATGTGGCACAACAACCGATGTATGAATTACACTATTCCTGAGGGTTTACTGGAGCTAATGCATGGAGGACTCAGTTAGAACTCAAGTGGCAGAGTTATGACACAGTTGGAAGAAGTAGTTATGGAGTTGTATTCAGTTTAACTTAGTTAGACTCGGTTGAGCTAGTTGTATCTTGTCTAACTGAATGATACACTAGTGAGAGTGGAGTGAATTAATTAGTTAATTAATTCATAAATAATAACTCATTAATCAACTGAAGAAAACATCAGTTAACTATAGTGCATGGCAGTTTCAGTGGAGACCAGTGGAGAGATAGGTGAAAGGGCAAGATAGACTATCAGTTGTGACTATAGTGATGCATTGATTGCATCCAACACTCAGTGGAGATGCCAATGAGGATTGCATGAGCAAGGCTGGAGAAATTCGAACTCATTCAGAGCCATTCTTTAGCAAGGATTTCTCAGTAGAGGCAGGCTAGCAGGTGGCAAATATCGGTGCATGGATTTGCAAGATCAGGCCTGATTAGTGTGTAGCGATTGTATTGTACTGAGAGCTTGATATGATTAGCTTTGTATGAGGATTGTTACATGATCTCTATGACATATGTTATATACAGATATTTGGGGTTTTCAGCTTCAGGCTTTCCCATTAAACAACTGTGTTAATGTGTGTGAATTTTTATTGTTTCATGTGTGCATTGCAATCTTGATTTAATTTTCCGCAAATGATCAATGGTGGAATAGATTATGTATTTTGCATGAAGTTAAAATAGTGTGAGATCAAGAGAATCTTGGACATATAACACATAAGTTATATAATTTCTACATGGTATCGGAGCAGTGTTGATCATTGGAGGAGATTACAATTATTGAAGCGCTTGAGTTTTGTGCTGGTGGAATTCGAATTTGCTGCAGTGTTTTGTTGGTGTCGAAGTTAAGCATTCATTGAAATGTCTTTCAACGAATTTCGATTGGAGTATGCCCTTGATGGGAGCTTGAATTACATAGCATGGAAGGATAGGATGGAGGCAGTTCTGGATGATAATGGGTTGAAGGAGTTCATAGATGTTGATATTCCGAAGCCTGCTTCTAGCGATGCAGCCGCACTTGACGCATGGAAAAAGAAGGTAGAAAAGTGTCGAAGGATTCTTTTGGAAGGTGTGAAGGACCACATTGTGTCCAGCCTTCACGGGAAAGCCACTCCATTCTTAATGTGGAAGGCTTTAACAGAATTGTTCCAAAGCAGAAGTGACCAGAGGAAGTTGGCGCTTAAATACAAACTCAGAAAAATAAAAATGGAGAAAGGCGACAGTATTCCAAAATACCTCACGAAGTTTTTCCACTGCAAGGATGAGCTGGGAAGTGTGGGGTTTGCTGTTGATGAATAAGACTTGGTGAGCTTGGCTCTCCTTGGGGTTCTGAAGAGTTGGCATAGCTACGAAGACTCTGTCAATGGACGGGAGAAACTGCTAGGATGGGAGTCACTTTGGTTGGATCTTGTGCAGGAGGAGATAAGGCAGGGTACCAGGGATGGATCTTCATCGAAGAATGAATATGAAGAAAATTGCGCTTTGACTGCCAAATCTCGAAAAGGAAAAGGGAAGAAATCTTCCAAATCTGAAGCTAAAGGCAAGAAGCAGGATTTTTCCAAGGTGAAGTATTTTCACTGTCACCAGCACAGGTATTTCGCCACTAATTTCCCACAGAAGAAGAAAAATAAGAGCGCTGCTGGTTCTATAGTAGGAGAGGCCTTAGCCTCGCAATTTGAGCTCGATTTTTCTTTGATCGCATGCTTGGTTTCAAGTGTGATGGTATCGGTGTGGTTTCTTGACAGTGGTGTGTCTTTCTATATGACCGGAGACAAAGATTTGCTTAGTGATCTGAAGGAAAATGATCTTGGAGTGCACATCGAGATGGGCCATGATGGTAGATATAGTGCGACTGGTATCGGGACCATTTCCTTTGAGAGGGAGTCCCTTAAACCTTTCATCTTGAAGGATGTCATGCATGTTCTAGGATTGAAGAAGAATCTGATCTCCGTGGCGATGCTGGAAGACAAGGGTTATGATGTTGTTTTTAGCGAAGGAAAATCCTTCCTGCGCCATAAAAAAACTGGTCAAACCAGGAGGATAGGGATTCGAGTTAAGAATCTTTATCAATTGCAGGTAGATGGCTGCGCTGCAATGGCAGGCAAAGCAGAAGGAGTGGTGATCCGAGATGAGGGCGAATTGTGGCACAGGAGATTGGACCATCTTCACCATGGCACTTTGAAAATTTTGCAGCAGATTTCTACCGGGCTTCCCAAAGGTACAATTGCGTAGTCAGATTAGTGCAAGGGATGTACTTTGGGAAAATTTTTGAAGACTACTTTTCATGAGAAGGATAGTCATGCTTCGACGATCCCTGAGAGAATTCACATAGACGTGTGTGGACCTTTCTCGGTTTCTTGAACAAAAAAGCACAGGTATTATGTGATATTTGTTGATGATTATTCTCGTAGATGATGGATCTTCTTCATGCAAAAGAAGAGTGAAACGTTCTCAAAGTTTTGTGAGTTCAAGGCATTGGTGGAGAAGGAGTCGGGGAAGCAGGTGAAAGCTCTAAGGAGAAATAATGGTGGTGAATACATCTCTAGCGAATTCAAATACTTCTATAGGAAAGAAGGAATTCGAAGAGAACTCATAGTGCCTCATAACCCACAGCAGAATGGGGTCACGGAGAGAAAGAACAGAACGATCGTGGGTGCTGCACAAACTATGCTTGAGAGGGAGCTAGACTTGCATGCAGTGAAGGAACTGCTTGTTCTGAAAGATGAGCCTCTGGATGTGGATCAACCACAGGAGGAGATTCATGGAGTGGAGGAGTCCACTCATGTAGGACCAAACATCAGACAAGGCAGGAATTTTACCACAGAAGCTGAGAGATTGAAGGTGGATGCGGCACAGAATGTAGGAGTCCCTACATCACAGCGTAGACAGAGACAGTCACCTGAATGATATACTGGATACATGGCTCTTATGAGCAAGTGTATTGTGACAGAGCCATCTTCTTTTGAAGAAGCAGCGCAGGATCCCACATGGGTAGATTCCATGGTGGAGGAGTATGACTCCATTGTCAGAAACAGTGCATGGGAGATTGTCCCAAGGCCGGAAGGGAAAACAATGGTAGGTTCGAGATGGATCTACAAAGTGAAGCAAGCTGTTGATGGGAGTGTTGATAAGTATAAGGCAATATTTGTTGCTCGAGGCTTCTCACAGATTGAGGGGATCGACTATGAAGAAACCTTTGCACCTATTCTTCCATACGGACCATCCTTGCTCTCTCAGCGCAGATGGGTTGGCACATTCATCATATGGATGTGAAGACTACGTTCCTTAATGAAATCATTGAGGAGGAGGTGTACATTGAGCAACCTGAAGGATTTGAGATCTTCAGCAGCGAGTCGCATGTGTGCATGCTCAAAAGAGCGTTGTATGAACTGAAACAAGCACCTCGTGCTTGGTACACACAGATAGATAGTTATTTCACCGGAATTGGTTTCGCCAAGAGTGAGGCGGACCCAAACCTATACCAGATTGTGGTGGAGGGTAAGCTTTTGATCCTTGTGCTTTATGTAGATGATTTAATACTAACGGGTGATGAACTGTTGATACACTCATGCAAGGTAGATCTTGTAAAGGAGTTCAAGATGAAGGAATTGGGCCTCCTTCATTATTTCCTGGGATTGGAAATTTGGTAGCGGAAAGGTGAACTGTTTGTGTCTCAAGGCAAGTACGCCCGGGAGATACTAGAGAAGTTTCACATGCAAGGCTGCAAGCCTATCGACACTCCTCTTCCTGGTGGTTGGAGGAAGGAGGATGCTACATCAGTAGAGGTAGTGGATGCCATTGTTTATCGACAGTTGGTTGGTTCGCTCATGTATTTAGTCAATACACGATTGGACATATGCTATGCTGTGAACCAGCTTTCACAAGTGATGGTGAAGCCTACCAAGCTCTTTTGGAAGGCAGGCAAGCATGTCCTGAGGTATCTCAGGGGCACATCTGAGTATGGATTGTGGTAAAGAGAGTCGGATGAGGTGAAGTTGCATGGCTTCATGGATGCAGATTGGGCAGGAAGCCCAACGAACAGAAAGAGCACATCTGGAGGGATTTTCAGTATCGGATCTACAGTAGTTTCTTGGTACAGCAGGAAACAAAGATCCGTGGCACTCAGTTCAGTGGAGGCTGAGTACATGGCAGCAATTTTGGCTGCATGCAAGGCTATATGGATGAGGAAGATCCTGGTTGGTTTGTTCGGTTCTCATTTAGATCCTACCGTGATATATTGTGATAATCAGAGTTGCATTAAATTCTCGGTTAATCCAGTACTTCATGATAGATCTAAACATATTGACATCCGGTACCATCATATCAGAGATTGTGTGTAGCAGAGGATCATGTTTCTTTCTTACATTCCTACGGAAGATCAAGATGTAGATATTCTGACGAAGGCGCTCACCAGGAGCAAATTCGAATACCATAGAGACAGGATCGGGGTGGCAAATAATCCCTATCTTTTTGAGAGGGAGTGTTGAGATTCAACAAGATGATGAGCTTAGTGAAAAGAGTTGCCTTCACTAAGTGGGCCCGCAGGCTATTTTTGACGCAAAGTCTATTTTTAGACTATGTCTATTTTTAGACATGTCGATCATATTCTATGATTTGCAGGATGCTATTTGTGAATGGTTGGTCAAGTTGGAAAAATAGATGGACTTCTATTTTTAGATATTTTGGGCGGAGTCTATTTTTAGACTGCCAATCTAAAAATAGATATGTCAAATATTATTAGCTCTTAATAATATTTGGACTCTAAACAATATCTTATTCTCTTGGAGCACTTCAGTTCAGTGCACAGATGTGGCACAGCAGCTGATAGAAGGAATTACGCTATTCCTGAGGGTTTACTGGAGCTAATGCATGGAGGACTCAGTTAGAACTCAAGTGGCAGAGTTATGACATAGTTGGAAGAAGTAGTTATGGAGTTGTATTCAGTTTAACCGCTAGGACTTGTATTGAGCTAGCTGTATCTAGTCTAACCGAATGATACACTAGTGAGAGTGGAGTGAATTAATTAGTTAATTAATTCATAAATAATAACTCATTAATCCACCGAAGAATACATCAGTAACTACAAAGGTACGTAAGGTCAGTGGGAGACCAAAGGAGAGATAGGTGAAAGGGCAAGATAGACTACTGGCCTGACTATAGTGATGCATTGATTGCATCCAACACTCAATGGAGATGCCAATGAGGATTGCGTGAGCAAGGCTGGAGTAATTCGAACTCATTCAGAGCCATTCTTTAGCGGGGATTGCGCAGTAGAGGCAGGCTAGCAGGTGGAAAATATTGGTGCATGGATTCGCAAGATCGGGCCTGATTAGTGTGTAGCGATTGTATTGTATTGAGAGCTTGATATGATCAGCTTTGTATGAGGATTTTTACATGATCTCTATGACATATATTATATACAAATAGTTTGGGTTTTCAGCTTCAGGATTTCCCATTAAAAAACTGTGTTAATGTGTGTGAATTTTTATTGTTTCATGTGTGCATTGCAATCTTGATTTAATTTCCACAAATGATCAATGGTGGAATAGATTCTTTATTTTGCATGAAGTTAAAATAGTGTGAGATCAGGAGAATCTTGGACATATAACACATAAGTTATATAATTTCTACACCTAGCACTAGGATATGTGCTCAATTTATAGGGCAACTGATGGTAGTTTCTCAATCAATGACTTTATAATAATAGGCAAGACATGTTCCAAATCTCAGAGGTGTTAGATGGACATTTGGATTTGAAGTTTGACACATATGGACTCTTTTAGAAGGCACTGGCCATGTGGAGATTCCGGAACAATGATAATTTCGCTCCTAATTGACCAACACACTCTTGAATGTCGGGAAGTGCATTGCAGTGCACCCTTGAATGGAGGGAGATGCATATGCAACACAGTTAGTCCCTTGAGAGGTAGCGTTGGTGAGCTCATAAGTGATATAACATATACTTCAAACCTTGGAAACCTCACAATAGAAGTCATGAATGATTTTTTCTTCTCTTAGGGCATGTAGCAACTGAAATGATAGGGGATGATAGACCCTATTTCATTGGTCCTGGGGATGATGTCTAGTTTGACCAGGTCATGGGGGATGATGCCCAAATTGACCTATAACAACTCCCCCCTAAAGCATGAAGTCAGAATAATAACAATATTTTTTTGAATGAGATGCTTTACGATGTGATGGGCTGGAACTGAAGTGGATAGGCGACCAGCATTGATCTTACAATAAATTACATCATGATATATCATCTTGATCATGAATTGTTGAGGGAGGCATTCCCATGCTCAGCACATAAACTATCTAATAACATGTACATAGTGCATAAATTCATCTACATTGGAATGTTGCCCAATATAGACATGCCTACAGATATATGCCCATGTTCGGATGACGATCTGTATGTAAGGTCACCGTACAGATGATGTGTACAACAATCCTGAAATCATAGCCCAGATGGCTGAAACTAGATCTGGGGTCTTCTTATCTCGTTCACTCGATCATTCAGGTACAAGTTTGGCCATGTGAATATATGATTTGTAGTCGAACATGGTAAGACATCATTTGATTACCAGCCAATGATGTGAACTGTTAACAAATGCGAGAGAACCACCAATGATGTTAATGGCTCTCAAGGTACTGCAATACATTTCGTAAGGCGTGAATAGATGATTTGATGTCGAATGCCAAACAAAATATTTCAATCAAAATTCCGGAAGCGAGGATCTTATTGATGTTGTAACAAGCCTCATGGTACTAGAAGATGATGTTTCTAAGTAAACTTCCTGGATGATGAGATGATGTTGATAGGAAGTCACTTTATTGCGAAATAGGAGTTACTGATTTTGGAGACAAAATGTGACTTGATATAACAATGTTCAGGGATGACGGTCTTGAAAATGAAGGTTTAATGAGTATTGCAGAAAGATGAGTATTCACTGGATGACTTCTCTTGAACATATCGGCGACACTAAGATGAGTTGGCAGCATTGACCCAAAACCGAAGTGAAGGTATGATGAACCATAGGTATGAATGAACCGTCAAGAATATTACCCAACCAAATAGTTACAATGATGGAGCGAATTGTCATGTTCAAGAGCGACCTACTACTGTAAAAAAAATTGTTCACTTTCCCAAATTTTCCCCGGTCATTTGTCAACCAATACCTCTTTATTTTTTAACAAGCTTGAGGAGGGTAACATATGCTTGATCTATAATTAAACCCTTCGGGCGAATAATGTATCGCTATTTAATAATTTAACGAGTCTAGCGATGAATGAAACTTGATTCTTGCCATGATTGACAATCCCGTCGCTATTTTATGTTTTAGTGAGCCTATCGACAGTGATAGCCCAGTCCTTTTTCATATTTAGAGAGTTTGAAAAAGAGGACAAAAGAAAACTCCATGAGTCCTTTTTCGTAAAGTTTTCGCTCAGATCCGAAAAAGTGTAAAATAATATCTAAGAGAAACTCTTAGCCATGTTCGACTAAGGCTTTCATTTTTCGTAAATAATCTATCTCAGTTCGGAAAAGGGTTAAACTTGTACTGAGTAGATATCAATTCATTTACTTTTACGAGCTCGAAAATACAAGTGCTCGACAATATTTTCACATTATTGGAGTCTGAAAAGAGCTAAAAGAAGACTCCAGGGGTTCATTTTTCGCTGTTATCGAAGATCGAAAAAGAGATAAAAGTGCACTTCAAGTCCTTTTTTTTTTTTATCAAAGCTCGAAAAATAAGGATAAAAGTATGCTTTGTGGTCAAATCATTCTCGAAATAAGTATGCATGACTAATCTGCTATATCAGTTGTAAACCTGTTCATAACAACATCAAATGGATTAAAAATACATGTTTCATGATAAAAAAAATGAATAAAACCATAGTCACAGCAATAAATATGATTTTCAAATAATCAAATTACTAATTAAAAGAGTTTTACCATTATTTTTTAGCATTTGAAAGTTAACATTTGCATTTTCATGCTCTGAACCTGTTTTTCTCCCGAACTTCAGCTATTGATTGGATGCAATTGGTAAGAATATTTTGAATGCCCCCTGTAAGAGCACATGTCAAATGCCCCCTGAAAGAGCAAATGCCCCCCAAGCTTCATTTCATTCAGATAAATAGACTACTGGTTACTGATAGTTGGATGGAATGAAGGTTCATTTACAAGATCAAATCGAAGACTCGTCGTAATTAGGAGAGGATTTGTTTCATTTTTTAACAAGCTTGATATAGAAAAGAACTATGCTAATGGCCTATTTCATTTTTTGACGAGGTTGACACAGTAAAAGAACCATCCTCAAAACCTGTTTCATTTTTTAACGAGGTTGAGACAGTAAAAGAACTATCCTCATGAAGTTGTTTCATTTTTTAACGAGGTTGACATAGTAAATAACTATCCTCAAGGGAACTTGTTTCATTTATCGATGTTGACACAGGAAAAGAACTATCCTCATCACCTAATTCATTTTTTAATGAGGTGGACACAGGAAAAGAACCATCCTCATGGTGCAGTCGAACTAGTGAGGATGCACTGGAAAAGACGTAGTCTAACGGAGTCATCATTTAGGGAGTTTGATGAGCACCACAAATGATAAGTTATAACATGCGTTGACGGGTCTTCTCCATGGTTTCCATTGAATTTAGAAATGTTAGAGGGTAATTTATGTGGCATCATTGACCACCAAGGAGAATAACTGATGGGTTCAGCTTGATATTGCACTGAATATGTGAATAAAGGATCAAGTTGTTCAATACTCATAAGGGAGGAACCAGATAGGATTCTAGAATGATGACATGGGTGAGGCCAATGGACAAAATATCAAAGATGAAGCAACAATAGATGTTGTCGTAGCCATGGTCAAATGACCCAATGTATACCTATAGAATCTACGGGAACTCGAAGTGAAACATTATCAACAAAAGCAGAGTAAGGTGATTGAGAAAAAGACTCGTACACATAAATCTCCCTCCCAAATTGAGTTGGAGTTAAAGGTGTTTCATCTTGTAGTATTTCTTCAATCGAAATTAAACTAGGCGGAGGATTTCACCGTCAGGCCCAAAGTATATTTAAGGAGTTTGACTGCGTGATATGGGAGACTCAATTGCTACAATAGATTGTGGGGCGACCGATACAGGAACAACTTCTGGTCGTTCGACTTCGGGATTCAGATGTTCTGGCAAAAAAGTGACAGGATCCAGATCAACTTCCAATTGAACAACGTCAGGTTCGGGAGGTATGGTCTCACTGATTGGATGGATCGTGATCGTGGGTAGTTGTGAGGACTTCATCTCGACAACAGTAAATGAACCAGGATTTGTAGAAACAACTTGTGCCGACTCTGGTATATGTGAGGATGATGCTTCACCAGAGTTACTGATAATACTAGTTTCGGTAGAGCGATGTCGCCTTCACCGACCAGAAATGGCTTTTGGTGGCAAAGGTGGTTTCAGTGCTATTCTACGCGAACGACGGGGAAAGGGATGTTATTCTTCCACGATGACTGATTTATTTTATGACCAAAAACAAATAAACAAAATAAAAGGGTAATTCTAGGCAAAAGATTTACCAAGAAATTGTGAACTGCAGAATACCTCCTAGCAAACCAAGAAGTACGGGCAGGAAATCTCCTCGAATGCTGTGTTCGGTGTATCACAATTTACAAGGTGGCCGACTCGGTTCACTATGGATGGATAAAAACCTAAAGTTGTCCTCCCAAATATACCCGAAGGTACTTGGAAGCCCAAGTCTGTAATAGCGTTGTCTAATGCGAAACCGCACAGTGAGAGCACCCCTTTATACTTTTTGTACTAGAACACCGCCCTATATACTCAAAGGTACATGGACAAGCTCCGATATAATTATGTAAGTGGAGTGAGGTATCACACTTGGAATGTATCGCAGACAAGTTAACGACAACTGCTATGTTTAACGACGCCGGAACATGTCTCTAGCCTAGACCTTATAAATGTTATCGTTATGGTTCCAATGCTTTTTTAGGTAAATCAATGTAAATTTTAAGTTGATCTTGTTTATCAATTTTCCTTTCAAGGTTCACCGCGTGATGTGATAGAAATTCCTAAAAATGAAAACTAAAATTATAAGCAAACTTTTCAATTTTAGTTTTTTCAATGAAAATCCTAGCTACTAAGGGAAAGAGCAATCAATTTTGAGAGCAAACAACAAAGAGCACAAACTAAAATGCAGCTTTCCTAACTTGTTCCTATGCAAAACACACAACTCACTATATGCATATGCAAGTTTTTCTTTTCAGTCCCCTTAATGTGAATGAAAAAAGGAAACTATATGCATCAAATCAACAAAAAACAAATGTTTTCTTCTTTGAGAAACGAGGAATTTAACAACAATTTCTCTTTTAGGAAAAACGAAGAATGGAACTATAATTTTTCCTACAGGAAACGAAGAATTTAACAACAATTTCCTTTACGAAAACAAATGGATCTAATGCAGAAATAAAATACTTTGAATTTTATTTGTCAATGAAAAAGAAAAAAACTTAAAGAGACATTGAACAAACTTATTTTTCAAAGGATGAAGGATTAGGAAAATTCACTGGTCTCTTAGAGGTATCAGACAATTGTAAACAAAACAAACAAATGGTTGAGAATGAAAACAATGATAAATTCAAATGGAATTTGGTTGGCTAAGGGGGCAACATAGTCTCTAAGGGGAGACAATGCATTGCAATGCACCCCTAAGTGGGAGACAATGCACTGTGTCTTGACCAACAGTGCGTTGGGCAAATCAGAGATTGAAAATTCAAGCTACTGAACACACTTCTAATGCAATTCTTTGATTCAAAAGTCTAATAACTGAAACTAGATGCTATTGGGTGGATAAGCAGAGGCAAAGACACCATGAATGATGAAACTCCACAGCGGAGTTGCCAATTTGTTATGCAGAATTATGATCTACGGATAAATCAAATTCCCTAAGTGTGGTGCTAGGCACTTAGAACAACAGATTAAAGACTTTGCTATCACTTTCTCTAAGAATAAATAAACACGCAGAAAGATAGAATAACCTACTTGTGATCCAAGCGCTTCCTATTCTCCTTCTGTCGCTTTTGTTGTAGCCTCCAATCCAACTTAAATCGTCGGATTGATTCCTGTAAGTATAAACAGAGAACAACAAAGAGATTGCAAATGCAAATGCCTGTTTATCTTAATCAGTTAAATCGATTAAACATGAAACATATATATCATTCAAGAATCCATTGCATGAGAAATAGATACATAAACAGATACATATATGGGAAAATGAACATCAACCTTTATTAAAGAGTAGAAGGGGGAGCTTACAACCAATGATCGATTTGATGTCACCAGCTCCAGCTTCATCCCAGCCTCATCACAATCAACATCTCACAAGTAGCATATCACTTCTTTCACTCTCTTAATTGAGAATCCAACAACATTTCTTTACCAAAATTCTTCCTCCCCTAGCACTACGATCTGTGCTCAATTTATAGGGCAATTGATGGTAGTTTCTCAATCAATAAATTTCTAATAATAGGCAAGACATGTTCCCAAGCTCAGAGGTGTTAGATGGACACTTGGATTCGAATTTTGACACATATGGACTGTTCTAGAAGGCACTGGCCATTTGGAGATTCCGGAACAATGAGAATTTCGCTCCCAATTGACCAACACACCCTTGAATGTCAGGAAGTGCATTGTAGTGCACCCTTGAATGGAGGGAGCTGCATATGCAACGCAATTAGTCCCTTGAGAGGTAGCGTTGGTGAGCTTATAAGTGATATAACATATACTTCAAACCTTGGAAATCTCACAATAGAAGTCATACATGATTTTTTCTTCTCTTAGGGCATGTAGCAATTGAAATGATAGGGGATGATAGACCCTATTTCATTGGTCCTAGGGATGATGTCCAGTTTGACTAGGTCATGGGGGATGATACCCAAATTGACCTATAACACAACCTACTTCTCTTCAACGTTGAACTCTTCGAGTTTGCTCTCTTGCTTCCCCTGCGCTCTAATACCATGTGATTGGTTTTCTCTCTATCTTCTATGCAATATATTCCTAGCCCAGGAAAAATATATCCAACTGGAACTATACATGCCCCTCACTGCAAGAATCAGCTCGATGATCTCTTCGGATGGTCTGCGTTGCTCACTTGATAAATCGATCTCTAGACCCTTACCCGATGTGCTTTCCAAATTCCCATCAATTCCTTCTTCTTTTCGTTGAGATATCAAAGACCGAGATTAAAACATTAATCAACGACTAAGATTTACTTGAGTTGATCTCCTTCTTTTTCTAGAAGATTCATGCCCAGTTTTATTAATACCCTTTAATTATTTTAATTTCCTAAGTTTAGACTTAGGCTTCCATTAAAAATAATTAATGGAATTTCCCAAAATAATTTCTGGGTATTTTGGAATATATGTGTTGTAGCCTCCCTGCAAATTTTGAGGCTTAGAGTACATCAAATGCTACCAAAAATCAACATTTTTCCCTGGTGTGGAGCCTTCATTTGGTGTCTCTTATCTCTTATATTTACATTTTTGGTAATTTCTTGATGAAAGAGAACTAAAACTAAATAATAAGAAAACATCAAACCCTACAAGTAATTATCAAGTTAAGGAAAATCAATATTGATCTTCTATCACTTTGATTTTCCAACATTTTGGGATCATGTGCATTGGGTGTAGGTTACCACCCTTGTTTTCATGCTGATAAAAATATATATAGAAAGTAAAATCTATGAAGATGCAAATTAATCTATAATGAAAAACAACAATATGACAATGCAAGATGCTAGAAAGCTAACGTAAAATGCAATGCAACTAACTAAGATGCATAATTAAAACTAGTTTCCATCAAACAAAGTAAGGCGACTCCACCTCACCTGTGAAGGTAAGGGTTCAACATCAAGTTTAACAATATGGAAGTAACCAACACCTACTTTGCCATGGATCCTAATGGGGATAGGGTCCTTGCTATTTAAAACAAGTTCACCTACTTGGTATTCTCTTTTTTATTTTTGGACTCATTGTCTCTTGGCAATTGTATGCCTCTTGTTAGATATTTTGGTAAGACATCTTGAGAAGGAGAAGGATTACTCAAATTTGGGGGCCCTTTGGAATGATCTTGAATCATACCCTTATGATTCTTAGTGATCTTGGCATTTTCAATGGGTTTAGGGAATGGGAACGACTCCATATTTTCCAAATGATCAGGCATTTGCGTTTCTCTATTATTATAAAAAAAATGGTGTCCCATCAAAGGTAGGTACGATCACATATGAGAAGTCCATTTGTAATTTCCCTCCCATTGAGGCACACCATTTTCTTGATAATAATATACACCATGTGTGAGGCACATCAATGACTACAATATCCATCAACACATATATATCTTTATTAGCTACCAAAGACACCTTGACATCTTTCATAAGGCCATTTACGAGTGTAGATTTTGCATCAAAACCACACACATTTTTGTAAGGCCTGGTGATGTTCATCTCCAATTGATACATGACTCTCAAAGGCATTACATCTGCAGAGGCATCAAAATCAAGCATTCAATTATGCAAGATGAGATTGTTGATCACCAAGGACAACAAAAATGGTTAATTTCCTCCATTCTTCTTATCAATATACATGTTTTGTAAAATGACTGAAGGGTCTTTAGGCTCTTCTTCAAATTTGAAAGCCTTACTGATTTTCCTCATTGCCCCCAACTTTGATATCTCCAAAACATGAACTTGTACATTTACTATAGCCAAAATTTTGGCCATATCAACATCCAATGCAACATTAGGGTTTTGAGGTTTTGGCTTGGGCATAACTTTAGTATTGAAAAATTAAGATGATTGTAGATTAGGGTTAATTTATTTCTCATAATAATTACTTGTGAATGTTTGTTGGCTTTATTAAATTTTATATTCTTCTTCTTCATCAAGCAATTACCAAAAGTACAAAACATGAATATCACAAGTGACCAAAAACACACATATGTAGGCTCCAATCTAGGGGAAAACCTCACAAGGGGGAAAACCCATACAATCCTCTTCTTATAGAATCAGATCAAAATGAGATATCTAAGACCCAAGACCAAGACCAACACTGCCACAAAGACCTAAGTCAACCCTCCTCCAAGTCTCATCCAATCAAGTCAAAGTCAACAAAAGTCAATGCTAGTAAAACCTCTGAAATCTCGTCAACTCCTAAAATTTCTGCCCTTGAAATTTCGGGCCTACAATACCTCAGAAAAATTCGCAAAACTAGGGCTGAAAACTCTTCATCTTCTCTCTCCTTTGACTTCCCTGGTTTTCCTTCTTGTCTCGACACAAAAATCAATGATGATTGATGAGTGAGTAAATTGTTTAAATAGTCGTACTTTAATTTTCAATGTTAAATATCGGACCTAGTCCCATTACCTCACCAACCCAACGAAATTTGAGGTTTTCGATAGCGAAGCATAAAAGCTATGCTTGTCAACATGTGGCACCCACGTGGACATGCCTAGTCCACATGGTGCCACACCACTACCACATGGGGGTCCACATGGCACACCAGTGATACGAGTACTGCCATCACTTTCTTGGGACAATATTGGTTACTCCCCGACATTACTTCCTTGAGCTAATATTCTTTACCTCCTCGACATCACTTCCTCAAGCTCAAACACCACTTTGTCTTCTATGATCAACAATGAGAGCCCATGAAAACCAACCAACCAATGAGCAACTAGAGCCAACTTCTTAGCTATGCCTTCATATATAATTCTTCCTAGCATCTCTTTGTGTTTAATAGGTCATCGCCTGTCTCCTTGATGTGTTAGGGGAAAGGGGCATTATTTCTTACCTTCCACCACCTTTAGTCACATCTCATAAATTAACTACTAATAAATGGCTTCGACATGCTCTACACCATTGCTTCCAATCACATCTCATAAATTATCTGTTAATGAGTTGGCTCATCAGGGTTGCAAATGATAGTTCCTTAACTTCATCATTTAAGTTTAGGGTTGGGTCGTGGCTTCCTAAGCAAGAAAACTGCATTAGACATTGGGACCAAAAGGTCATCCCCTCTTTTAGTTGGAAATTAAATTTAAATGTTTTAAAGCACATTATATCAACCAACCATGGTTCTTGTGGCCATGTTGGCATTATAGTCACTTTTTTAAATTACAAAAATCGGGGCAAATGAATGGGCTGTCACAAATACCATTGTGGATACAAATCAACGATTCAAACATAAGAATGTAGAGGATTGATTGGGTATTTGTTGGTGTTAGAATGAATTACCATAAACATTAAATTAAACAATAAAAAAACCATAATTCCACAACCCCTTAGCAATAACAAAATTATATTTCTTATTGTTTTTGGAGTAAAAACTGCGACCAAAATTTTGGATAGATCAAAGTTCTGGTCACACTGTTTTTACTCCAAAAGCAATAAGCAATATGGTTTTGAACTATGAAAATTTACATAACCCAAAATTACAATAGAGTAGTTCCTTATATCATTTACAATTACATTAATAGAATTTTATTTAGCTACTCTCAATTGGTGTTCTTGGGTTTATAGGTAACATTGGCCTTGTTGAGAGAAATTAGCAACCAAGCATCCTTGTCTCTTCAACTCCCTATATGCTTCTCTCTTCTTCTCCCTTTTGTTTTTTGTTGGCAACATTCTTCTTAGAGTTCCTTCTAGTTGTATTTTTCTTAGTGCTTAAATTGGAAGAGGAACACTTTGGAGCCAAGTGGTAATGAATTGATTTCAAAATGAAAATCCCTAATTCCCCTTTTCTGATTCAAAGACTAAGATATGAGATGTATGGATGCATAAGTCCATTTCGTACCCATGGATGCCATGATTAATGTTTACGAGATGGTCTGGTTTATTTTCAAATTCAAATTTGAATGCTATATATCACCGTCCCGCCTCATTTTCTCAAATACTATTTGTTCTCCTCATAAAATCTTCAAGAACCATGCACCAAGATAAAGGTAGGTAGGCAAACGATGGTTGTGCTTAAAATTCATGCCCACTGGTGAGGAATCACTCTGGAGAGGCAAACCATGGTTGCAGTAAATTCATGCCCATCTCGTGATAAAGTCACTCTTGAGGCCTCAAGTTCTTTGCATGTGATAGCTACCGTGAATTTACAAAGCAGACACCGGCAACCAGTGGAACCTACCCTCGAGCGCTTCCCACGGTGGCAGCAACCGCACCGGCTAAGCTCCCAAGCCGTGGGCGGAAAATTAGATGGAATTGTTTCATTTTTTTGTAACGAGCTTTCTATCCTCTTGGAGCTCTTGGGGTTTGAATTTACAAATGGTACCTATAAATACTTCATGGGTACACTTGCAGATCTTCTTACTTCATACTCCACTTGCTTGTATTTACTAGTTGCTCTGCATTTATGAATATTATCTTCATGCCTAATTAATGCAGATCTTCTTATTTCATACTCCACTTGCTTGTATTTACTAGTTGCTCTACATTTATGAATATTATCTTCATGCCTAATTAATGTAAAGACAGGAAGACACTACGGATCGAAATTGATTCAATACTGACAAATGGTATCCATGGCTGCATTTGCAAATCTTCTTACTTCATACTCCACATGCTTGTATTTACTAGTTGTTCTACCTTTTTGCATTTATGAATATTACTTTCATGTCTTCTTCATGCCTAATTAATGTGAAGACACAAAGACACTACCGATAAAAATGATTCAATGCAATTATGATTCCTTATTATCAGAAGTTATGTTAAATAATAAGTAATACTCATTAATTTTTGTTGACAAAAAATAATGTGATTTATGTTTCATTGAAGGCTTTAGATTTTTATATAGATTGTAATATTTTTTATTTATTTTTATGTGTGTGATTTTTATATAGATTGTAATCACCCATAGGTTTCGAAGCGGGTGACCTTGCAGACGGAGTGCCTTAATAGTGCACCCCATCACCGACTACTGTACACCACGTGGGCCATATAGATTGTAATATTGATGAATCAATACTATTGATTTAATTGTACCTAGAATTTTGATTTGCAAATAAGATTCTTAGTTTAAGTTTTGCACAATTGATCACAATAAAAACTTGTAACCTATACAGTATATATACAATTTAACATTATTTTTCATTTTTATATGAAAATATTAGTTTATTTTAACTTGTCAATATTGAAAAGTTAAAATGAATTAACACTTAAGAGTGAAATGTAACCCTTCCCTTCATTCAAATTCGATCTCTAATTATATTATAAAATTGCATAGTTTTTATTATATCTAAAATTGCATTATTTTTATTATATCTACAACTACAACCGAGTATGGGGTAGATCTCAGGTAAAAATGTAAACAAGTAAAAATAAAGGTAATGTTTAACATTTTTAATCTAATTATTATGTATGAACACAATATAAATTTAAAATATAAAGAAGTTTACTAACACTCAAAAAAAGAGCTAAGGTAAATAAATAAAAATAAAAATAAACTGGAGGTACGGTAAATAAATAAAACCTCTTTCTATATTTACTCCATAAACCCCTTTATATTTAACAAAACTCAGAAAAGAGGGTTTATTTAGGTGAAGCCTATGAGGCAAGTACCATTTTAATACCATGGGCAAAATACCATATTTATGAAAGAGGCATGGTAAATAAATAAATATAGAAGAGGTATAAAGAGATATGGTAAATAAATAAATACAATATATCAAATAGGATTGGAAATCAACATCTAATTATATTCCAAGCCTATGGGCCAAATACCATGGTAAATAAATAACAACTCTTTTTATATTTACTCCATAATCCACTTTATATTTACGAACACTCAAAAAAGAGCTTTTATTTAGGTTAAACCTATGGGCCAAATTATTATTAATACCATGCAAAAAAACATTATTAACCCTAATTTTAATATTAAAAGATTAGTATTAGTATTATTATTAAATCTAATTTTCATATTAATATATTCTAATATTAAAATGAGGGGGATTTGAAAATGAGGGCTCTGAAAATGTGCAAAGGATCGAACATGCGGCCTCCGCTAGGGCTCAGATAAGCTGCAAGAATCACCTGCAATGTTATCCATCAACATCGAAGTAGGGAGGTTTGTCGTGGCTTGTGTGGGGTTGGAGGTGTGGGGCTCAGACAGGTGGTATGGTGTGAGTGAAAATATATGTCGAGTATAGAGGAGGCCTCAGACATTTGAATGAGGTGGAGGACGAACTTGTATATTATTCTTCGGATCGCTTATATTTTGTGCCGATCTCGATAGAGTCTCCACCTCAGCTAGCAGGTATGGAGTCACTGGAAGTAGATGGGGAATCGACTATGCAGGTCCCTGCGTCTAGGTCTTCTCTAGTGGATTTTTATGGAAGTCGTGCAATGCTAGGCTATGAATCTATTGTTGGCTTCAGGTCATGGCTCTCTAGGGTTATAGTGCTCTGGGTATATAGTGGACTTGATATTGGATTATGTTCTGCTACAGTCGGTGATACGCATTTAATAAGGAATGAAACATAATTGTTACACAAAGAATTTGTCAACCGTCCCCGAAATCCCCCGTCCCGCACATTGGAGGGCTCATTTCGTGACCTGTGAGTAGTGACATGGCTTGAAATCACTTTCATGACATCCCTCTGAACAAGAGCTTTCATTGCTCTCAAGACATCTCCTTGTGGAAAACCCTAAAAATGGCCCTTTTTGCATTGGCGCGGGCAGACAGTTTAGTACCCGCGCCAATGGGGAAAATCCTTCAAAGAGGTCGCGCCAATTGGCGCTCTGTCCCAGAGTCGCACTCGCGCCAGCCAATTTAAGGAGTTTTTTTTTAAAATAAATGGCGGAAGTTTCATCCTAACCAATTCATAAACTGGTATCTATCTTGAGTTGGGAGGTTTGGCTCCGGATTTCCATGTAGGGGAAGTGGTTTGCCACCTCTCATGGAAGCTTCCTTGAGGATAGGGCCAA
>JAXQQM020088909.1:0-34982 GCA_034641835.2 Pinus albicaulis
CACTTTAGACTGATAATTTTCTGTGCGAAAATTCAACTGCGGACTGTAAAAACATAATATCAAACACAACCAATCGACAATGGAATTTGAACATGAGGATTTATAACCACAAAAAACCCTCTCCAGGTTAAAAGAATTCCAGAATGGCTTTAAGATTCTACTAATGAGCGCTTACAACACCATAGAAATTACTGTCACAATGAAATCTGCTGGAAGCAAAGCCCTTGTACAGTTTCTACATTTCCATAGTGGAAGCAGAATCTTGCTATCTCTCATGATCTGGTTCTGTGGTCAAATCCTTTGCTATGGCTGTCTTGTTCTGCTAAACGTGGATCTGTCTTAGCTTTGGCTCTGGTTCTCATTTAGGATCGTGGCTATCTGATCTTGTTGTGGCTTTGACTATACAAACTTGTTCAATAGGAAAATGTTGACTCTGCTATATATAGGAGCTTCAATGGGTGCTCTCAAACACTTTTTGGGGCAGCTTTGTTTTGTCTCTGATTCAAGGCAGAACTATGTTGGCCTTGGTTTTTTAGTCCTTGGAACTTAGTTCTCTCATATTTTCCATCCTATCCCCAGTTTTCTACCGAGAAATACATAACTTCACGATATCAAAATTGACTATTTTTGGCCATTTATCTTTAGTAATGGTACAGCCTTAATTTGGTGCATTCGTACAGTATCTGAAGAGCACTCTCAAGCTGTTATTCAGTATTTTAGCATAACTACTACATTTAACTGCCATGCTCTAATATTTATATCAACCATAAGAATTCTTAAGGTAGTTCCATGTTTTTGAAGCAGAAGGAATGCTTCTGACAGCTTCTTATCATAGTGGTACAATTATGTTCGCAGTTTATCTTTTATAAACCTCCAATTTTCCAAACGTAGTAGAGACTACAGTTTGCATCTGAAATTTTGGAAAAATCTGTTTAGTATTCTACAGAAAATGCATTAAGAATAAAAAAAGCCCACAATTTGTAAAAGGCCCACAATTTTGTAAAAAGCCCACATTTTGTAAAAAGCTCACAATTTGTAAAATGCCCACTTTTATTTTCTTTTTTCTTATATATTGAGCTCCCATTGAGTTCAACAAGTCTTGGGTTTTCTACACCATTGAGAGAGATTTATTGTTTTCTTTATAGGATAATTTGCATCAATGGAAGAAAACATTGGAGCTGGAAAAAAAATTCAAAAAGGTGAAAGGGGTGATGGCAGAGTTTATTGCCTTTGTAAAAAATGTTGTATGAGAAATAATGTTAGAGTTTTAATAGCAACAGCAATAGTGCATTGTAGGAAATATGGGCACATTGATGGTGGATCGAATGACTATCGTCCGTGGTAATTAATTATCTATCTTCATTTTGATTATATCGTAAAATTTTATATTATTTTAATATTTTTTATATGCACACTAATGTTTAATTATTAATGTTTGTAATTTTCATAAAGGCACAGTTGCCCCCCAACTTTTTGCAGATGATCAACCAGCTTCCACAGCAAAATAGTAGTAGATTAGATGATGTTGCACCAGTACAAGAGAATATTGCAGCAAATATTAGTGTTGGAAATGATGTTGTACAAGGTGAAGAACATGAAGCGAATGATGAAGGTAATTTTAATGATCCCATGGAGGTAGATCATGATGACAGTAATGAGACAGTTCACATTAATTATGGGACAAATCAAATGCTCCAAGACCTATATGGTGAGTCAGATGATGATGGTGGAGATAGCAGTGACGGTATTTATGATGTACCTCTGATTGAATGGTCAAGTGAACGACTTTTTGAACACTCAAATGCAACTCTTCTCTCTGCTACATTGTTGCTGGTGAACTTAAAGGTTATGAATAATTTGTCGAACAGATGTCTGACACAACTCCTAAGGTATGCAATATGTATATATGATCACATATATGTAAATGCTGATTATTTTCCTTTTTTTAGTTGTAATAAATGTGTAAAATAATAACTTATATATAAGTTATTATTTTACACATTTATTACAATTAAAAAAAAGGGAAAATAATCAACATTTACATATATGTGATCATATATACATATTGCATACCTTAGGAGTTGTGTCATACATCTGTTCGACAAATTATTCATAACCTTTAAGTTCACCAGCAACAATAGCATAGAGCTGGTGAACTTAAAGGTTATGAATAATTTGTCGAACAGATGTATGACACAACTCCTAAGGTATGAAATATGTATATATGATCACATATATGTAAATGTTGATTATTTTCCCTTTTTTTAGTTGTAATAAATGTGTAAAATAATAACTTATATATATATATATATATATATATATATATATATATATATATATATATATATATATATATATATATATATATATATATATATATATATATATATATATATCATAGTTATCAAAACCGGCCGGTCAGGATGGCTGCCGGTTGGAACCGGCCTTGCAACCCGGTCAATAGCCTATTCTCACTTATTTTGGCTGGTTAACCAGACCTAACCGACCGGTTAAGTAAGGAACCGGCCAGTTTATGCATAAAACGGTCAGTTCCGTACTTAACCGGCCGGTTAGGTGCTCCTCCATGAGTTGCAAATTCCTCGGTGTCTCCTCCATGAGCTGCAAATTCCTCTATTATACTAGCAACAAACTTGTCTAATAACTCATACTCAACACCTTATAGTAGCAACAATACACATGATGACTGATAAATACAAGGCTGGCTAGCATAAAATCCCTGGCAGCATGCAACTCATCAAGTGTACTTGATGACAATTTCTGTTCTCAAAACAATCAGCGGCAACCTTATTTCACACTCAGCTAGGAACTGTCAGACCCTCTCTCTCTGCTCACACATAGCAGCAGCATAAATACAAAACCTTTCACACAGCATACAAGCAATTTGATCATGGCATCAAGACTGATGCAAATGGTCTGACGCCACTCAAGGGACAAAAACATACAACCTAATGAAAATGTGACTGGCAATAATAAATTGACCACTAGAAAATTCCCGCTTGGAAATGCACTAAACTGGCTACTGAGTTTTCTAGGTTTTAATGAATCTTTTCAGTGATAAATTTTGTCAAACACATTGTGAGCAGACTGCTGAAGTTGTAATGCTCTCTCAACTTGTTACAAATAGCACTAATAGTGGGTTTCATAAACCAATTCAATACCTCTAAGTGTTGTAGATGTTTTTCTAAAAATTTATTGGCAAGCAAACATAGATAATGAAGAATACAAGATCTTCAAAATGCTGGTCTGATATATATATATATATATATATATATATATATACTGAACCCAGAATTGTCTTTAAGGCTGATACAATGAATTGACAACAGATCTGAGCAGGGACAGATTGTATATTATAATATTAACTCAGCAATAAAACACAGTGAATAATATAAGAGAAACCTGATGCATTACTTCAACAAGTTTGCTTATGTATTTTTCGATGATATGTATTGCATTTGCTGCCATTTTGATATATTCACCTTTGCATGGTATATAAATGAGCAAAATTTTCATATTTTGTCTCTATTGGCTTGGAATCATGGTTGCAAATCTTAAAAATAGTTTTTATTTATTTATTTATTTTTCATTTTATTAAAAAATAATTATTTAATGTTTTTTTTTTAAAACCGGTTCATTGAGATCTGATCGCTACCGGTTAGACCGGTTCCGGTTCGAAACCCGGTTCATTAGCTCCACCGATCCGGTCACCGGTTCCGGTTTTAATAACTATTATATATATATATATATATATATATATGATTAATAATCTTTACAAGACACTACTTTTTGTTTCTGTTGTAGATTGTTGGGTGAATATTTGTTACCATCGCCAAATACTTTACCTCGAACATATCGAGATCTACGTGCTATTATGAAACACTTTGGAATGGAATATAACACTATAGATGCATGTCTTAAAGATCATATTATATATTATGGAGAACATGCGTTGAAAACAGAATGTCCGAAATGTGGTACCAGTAGATATCGAACAGATCAACTAACCAAAAAGGTGCCTCAAAAGGTTTTTCGTCATATTCCCATAATTCCACGTTTGCAGCGAATGTTCAGGTGTAACAGCATAGCATAGTTTATGTATTTCCATGCAAAGAATAGAAGTGGAGATGGTGTTCTTCGAATGCCTGCAGATGGTTCTGCATTTAGAGAAATCGAGGAAAAATATGTAGATTTTAAAAATGAACCTCGTAATGTCAGTCTTTCATTGGCAGCCGATGGTGTTAATCCATTCGGAGAGCTTAGATCTACTTACTCAGTGTGGCCTATTTTCGTTATCAACAATAACATTCCTCCTTGGATGTCGATAAAGAGGGAGCACATAATGTTGACTATGATTATTCCAGGTATTTGATACATTATTTCTTTGAATGTAACATTTTCATTTCTCTCGTTGTTTGAATAAATATATATTTTATTTATTTACTTACTTATATATACATATATCATGGGAGTAATTATTATGTACCGTAATTTTGAACAATTAGGTAAGTACCAGGTCAAAGATATGAATGTATGTATTGAGCCTCTTATTGATGAGCTAATACAGTTATGGCATGGCATCACTATGTATGACATCACTAAACCAATCAAGCAGAAGAGATTTCAATGTTGTGGAATGCTTGTATGGAAAATTGATGATGCCCAGGGACTAACACATGTTTGTGGTATGTAATATTTCATTGCACTTTAATATGATACATAATTATCTAAATTAGATATACCATATTGCATGTTTTAAAAATGATCTCATAGTATATTAATTGTTATTGATCCATCTATTGCAAGTCTTCAAACAAAGGGTAGATTTGCATGTCCAGTTTGTGGCCCTAAGATGAAGTATCGTCATTCACCGGACTTAAAAAAGATGGTGTTTTATGAGTTTAGGAACTTCCTCCCTAGGAACCATAAGTATCGTACTACTGAAAAACATATTTTCAATGATAAAGAAGAAACTAGATTAAAACCACGAAGAATGACACCTCAGTTGTGGATGTTGGAATATAACAGAATTAATAATCGTCGAGCAGCTGGTACGTAATTTGTGTGTATATATATATATTATTTGTTTATGTAATGTTTGGAATTTTTGTTTTAACTAATGAATTTATTTTATTGTATTTTATAATTAATATTGTTATGATTTATTTTATTCTTTGATATCAAGGTCATCGTCGCTATGAAGGTACTAATATTGTACTTCCACCTGGAATGAAATGTTATCCTTCTCAATTCGCGAGGTTGCCCTACTATGAGGACCTAAAAATAGCTCATTTGTTTGATACAATGCATGTCGAGAAGAATGTGACAGAAATGTTATGGCGAACCATAGATGGTGCACATGATAGAGATAAAATTGACAAAATTTGTGCTGACATTGAGAAATCAAATCATGCAATTAAAAGTGTGATCGACGGATCAAATAACAATGGAGGTCGAAATTATAATAATATTCCATGGTTATTAACAGAACAACAAAGCAATGATGTAAAAGAGGTCATTAGAAGAATTAAATTTCCAACAGGTTTTGCTTCAAACATAAATAATATCTTAACAAAGAAAGGTGACTTCAGTGGGGTGAAAACACATGATTGGCATACCTTTGTTAAGGTAATTTTTTTGGTATACGTTTTTGTTTGTTATTGCTTGAATACATATTTTAAATTTTCCTTTTTTATGTTTAATTTGGAAACCAATAACGATTCATTTTTTATTGTTATAGTATGTTCTACCTGTATCTCTCCCAAATGACTTCGACAACAATGTCAAACAAGTTATATATGGTCTTAGTAAATACATGAGGTAAGTAGTTTTGATTTATATGCAAAATCTAATTGCTACAATTTATTTCGTACTTGATGAAATGATGTATTAATTTACTTGTAATGAAATATATATTATGTTTCATTGAAATAACCTTGCGTAATGATTTGCAGATGGTTGTCATTGAAAGAAATCCATCAAGATGAAATAAAGTATTGGAAGAGAGAAATTCCTTGGCTAATGTGTGAAATGTAAAAGTATCTACCTCCAACATTTTTCAATGCACAAGAACACTACTTGATACACCAATTTGAGGAGATTGAAATGTGTGGACCAGTACACACAAGGTCAATGTGGATGGTCGAGAGGCACCTGAAATCCTTGAAGGCTTTGGTTAAACAAAGAGCATGACCTGAGGGTTCTATGGTGGAGGGATATGTGGTATATCAATCCATGGTGTCTATTAGTCATTATCTTCCTAAATTAGCTGCGCCAGTCATGAAGGCGGTGGATTGCATTTGGGATGTGAACTCCATCAAAAAATTTGAAGAGGAGCACTTGTTGGGAAAAGGTAGAATGAAGAAAGTGAGAGGTAAAAGATTTATTATGTATAATACATATAATGTTTCATTTTTTTACATCATGTATATGATCATTATATTCATTTACGTCTTATTCTTTCATAGTTTATTAATTAATATAATTTACCATGGTTATAAGTAATATTTATTAATATTGGTGAATTATTGTTTTTTTATTCAGGTGCTCAAGATTATGAGGCACTAATTTTATACATTGCAAACAATCTTGAGTGGATGAGTGAATGGATTGAAACATGTAAAGCACATAACGACGGTAGGTTATCATGGCAACTACTGTCTGAATTGATTAGAGAAGCGTATCGTAGTGGAGATGGGAATGTTACGGACAGGGAAATCGATTTAGCATATGGTTTGAAAGATAGAAAGGTAAGCAATTAATTCACCTATTTTATTCATTACTTATTTTATACTATATTTATAATGTGACAAGAAGTTTGATTTTTTGGTTAATTTTCATGCTGTGTAAATTATATGTTTAATTATTAATTGAGAATGCATATTTTTCATGTTTGGCATATTGCAGTTGAAACACCACAAGGCTATGTGGTGCAATGGTCGTCAATTTCGCGTTAAACAGTTGGATGATAATAGGAAAACTTCTGATAGTAGGATAACTGCAGTATTCCAAGTCACTAATGTTTCCTCCAGGAGTGACATACATCCTCGAGAATCTGAAAATAGATATTATGGATTCTTAGATGATATAGTTGAGTGTGACTTTAATTCCTTCAAAATAGTTTTGTTCGACGTCAAATGGTATAGGCTACGAATGAATGTACGTGATGATGATAGAACACTTATTCAACATGAAAATGGATTTCCAATGGTTAAAACATCGCAGTTTGAAGCAGGAAAAGATTGCTATGTTTTTCCAAGCCAATGCGAACAAGTCTTTTACTCAGAGGTTCCAGGTGAGAACGAATGGTCATTTGCTATTAGATATGATCCAAGAGGAAGGCCAGTAGAGTATACTGTAGAGGAAGAAGATGGTATTGATCAAGAAGAAGATGATGCAGTGGCAGATGAGCAGGAAGATGCATTGACAGACGAAGAAGATATCTTAGAAGATGAACCAGGCATAGGAGATGAGGCAACAATTATTGATGATGATGTCGATGAGGATATTATTGAAAATGACATAATTGATTATGATGATGACATGGTCGATCATTTCAACACCGTTTCTGAATCAGATGTTGATATAGATGTCGATCAGTTGGATGAAGATCAAGAAGATACATAAGAAGAATATTGATACAAATGTTATGTTCGAGTATGAGCTGGTATGTTATAAATTTATATTTTAATATGTAGGAATTATTGTCTGTCGGGAAAAATACTGAGAGGGGGGGTGAATCAGTATTTAGGGCTGACTGAAAACTTTTCACCAGAGATCTTATTATGCTGTTAATTCTTTACTTAGATTATTGCATCATTCTTTTAGTAAACATGTGAAAAGAAATAACAGAATAAGCCATTACACAAAAGGAACACATATGAACACCAGTATTTAAGGTGGAAACCCAATTTGGGAGAAAACCACCGCTGCTGTCGTCTCAGTCTTCAATATTTATTATAAAGAAAACATCTTACAATTTTGTGCTGGCGCAGACTCATACCAGCACGCAGGCACCAACCTGCGGAAGGCTTCAACCTTCTCTCGTTCTCCAGCCTCTCCTGGAAGGGAGCTTCGACCCCCTGATTTAACACCAGCTTGAACTGGCAGAAAGCTTCCACTTCTATGCAGAAGACTTCAACCCTCAGATCCACCGAATTTCTTCAATTTCTTCATCAGACTTGCATCAGATCTTTATTATTTCTTTGTTGATCTTCCTAGAGCTTTTTCATTTCCTCGATCAACTCCATAGGTGCATCATGGATTCAGCGTTATCAGACAATAGAGTTCGATCATGCAGATCTCATAAAGAGATTTTTATTTACAATGCCTCTGCATGCACACCTCGTACTATGATTCTCATCACCTTATATATTTTTCGCCTTTATTGAAACCATGGGTCAAAACCATTCAATTGCTAATGGTATTATTAAAATTCGAACCAATCCAAATTGAAATCCCGATCTTTGTTCTTCCATGCTCGAATTGTCCCAAAGGTAATCTCTATCTCTGCCAAATAATACTATAGCCAAGGTAAAGTACCAATAACGTGCCGCTGATGGTTTTCTTTCTTTTATTTATCAAATTCGTGGAATTTGATAAATAAATATTATTCACAACCTTTGGAAATTAAATATATAATAGAACTTTATAGTAATAACCAGCGCTTTTATCAAAAGGCTTTTAAATAGACCTTTGGTTCCGGCCCCACATACATAATCGACGGCCCAATCAATATAATTTAAAAAACTGGAATTTGATAAATAAATATTATTCACAACCTTTGGCAATTAAATATATAATAGAACTTTATAGTAATAACCAACGCTTTTATCAAAAGGCTTTTAAATAGACCTTTGGTTCCGGCCCCACATACATAATCGACGGCCCAATCAATATAATTTAAAAAACTGGGGCCCATCTCTTACGATCGTGTCCATCCGACGGCGTAGAACACATCGCTCGGCATCAGATGATCCGACGGATATCGTTCGTTGATGATGCACGGATGATAACGCGCGATGGCGCGTCGTACCTTGGGTAACTTTCGCGCATCTATAGCAAATGAACACCGTCCGATGACCCCTTCCCAGATCAACGGTGCTTATCAATATCGCTGGGCATCCTGGGTCGAGCAATAACGCGCGATGGCGCGCAGTGACAAGCGGTTTTGTGGAGTTGTACAAGGACGCGTGTCGCGCGTTCTATGGAATCGCTCCCATACCTCTTGAAAACTGCTTGCCCATCGAAGGTGGTGCGATAGAAACCACAAACCACCTTTACTGTTTTCTCGGTCACGGTTCCGCTCTTCCACGCAAGGTTCCGTCGCGCTTCCGTTTGTTATGTTCCACCTCTTTCCTTCCAGGTTCCGTTCATGATTCCAAAGGGTTAGTCTGTGTTCCACCGAAAGTTCAATGCCAAATACTCTGTTTTAGTTCTTTCGCGTTATAACTGGTTTTCTCTCGCTCCTCGTTCCTTTCTCCATGAAAGCCAGTCAGCTCCTTACTAATAGCGTAAACCCTTCCATCATATATTTAACGAATATATATAACTCCACTGTCTACCAGTTTGGATACACTGTCAACCGTATTAACATCGGTTCCTCGATCAACATACAGAGCACATGGTTTCTTACGGATGTCAATTATCCTTCATCAGGATGCATACATATGTTCACACATGAATTAACTCGTCCTTATTTATATCGATTCTCCATTAAATACATAGCTTGCCATCAAGGACAATCATATAATAGGATACAGGAAACATATTACCAACATTGTCTTTAAATAATTTACTAATTATGCGGGTTTGTTGCATGTTGTTTATTATTTCAAACCAATAAATAATGGCCTTACTATTGTTTATTATTTCGCAGGATTCGCGGGATTCATTTGATTCTATGGTCAGGTCTCTGAAAAAACCAATTAAACACTTAAATAGTCAAGATCTGGAAGACAGGCTTTACCCCCACCATAAATTGCTGAAAAATCGGCCTTTAGTTCAGCTTGCTGTGCTGAAGACGAGGGTGGATTTGCATGATCGGTTGAATGAAAATGAATCAGATATTCGGGATGCTTTTGAGGGCAGATCCATAAGCCCCATAGATGAAGATCCCATTGCTGCAGAATTTCTGTCTGCGTTGAAGCACAAGTATAGTGTTGTATCGGAATACAAATTAGAGGACAACTATACCAAGTCTAAATCAACTGAATCCAGTTCTAGTGCTCTTGAACTTACCAAATTAAAGCCAGAAACAGGATTTACAATCTCTAATGGGAACGGGTATGGTAATTCCAATATTGGATTGGATGTCTGGAGCTATGCAATAGGCACTAGACCTGATCGTAATGAACCCCAACTAATTCAATGTGATGAAAATATGGACTTTGATGATGATCAGGAAAACAAGCCAGAGCATTTTGGCAATATTGAAGAAACTGAAGAGGTTTCCTGTGATCGATTGAATCAAATCAGCCATAAGACATCTACTGCAGGCTGGTTTGTATCAGAAGGAGAATCGGTTTTGCTTTCCCATGATGATGGATGCTGCTCTTTTCATGATATAGCAAATTCGGAGGTGTGGAGGTTTTAATTATTGTACTTAATTTTGGGGTTTATGGGTGTTATAATTTATACATTTTGGGATTTTCTATTAGAAATAGGGAAAATCCTAGGGGTTAGATTATTCTCATGGTTTAAATTTCTATATTTGAAATAAAATTCACCAATTTCTATTTTAAAAAATGATTTTCCTAAATATTTGATGTAGTTTAAATAGGATGTAGTTCATTTCAAAGACTGTTGAAATTTTCTAGAAACTATGATTGGGATTTCAAGAATATTTATGCACTCTTTAAATTTTCCCTTAACATAAAGGGAAATTGATGTATGATTAATACTCGGTATTGTTTTTTTCCAATCTCCAGGAGAAGGCTGAATATAAAGCTCCATATGGGCTTACCCCAAACATGTGGGGTGATTGCTGGTTGATCAGAGCAGCTGGTTTAGATGGTCGCTCTGGTAAATATGTTGTGGCAGCATCTGCAGGTTGTACATTGGACTCAGGTTTCTGTTCATGGGACTTTTATAATAAAGAAATTATGGCATTCCATACTGAATCAGAGGCCTTCACTTCAACGTCCAGTACCATCTCTCCAGTTTTGGCAGAGAGGGATGTCTCGGGGAGAAATTTTGGCTTTGCAAATGTTGTGCCAGAGAATCAACATTGGTGGTACAGGCCATGTGGGCCTCTTATGGTATCTACTTCCATTGCCCAGAAGGCAGTTAATATTTATGATATTCGTGATGGAGATCCTGTGATTTCAATGTGTTTGTTTTGAAAGTTTAGGTTTCATAGTAAATCATCAATGGGCTCTAAAATAAGGCCACATTGAAATCTTGGATACATGTTTCATGCCAAAATCAGTTGTATCTTCCATAAATACACAATCTTGGAACACTCTGTATAAATCTGCTTCTCGGACAATATTACATCTCCCTCATTATACAGGTGGTGTTCTTACATGCATAGCAAAGGCATTGTTTTGGCAATCATTTTTTTAAGTCACTAGATATTGTGGGTACAAGGATCTAGGGTCTCCACATGAAACTGTGTTGCCCAGAGACTCACTCTGCCTGTCCTTAAATTTGTAAACATAGTAGTATTCCAATGCTTCTTTCATTTTGTATGCATAAGACGATTTTTTGTCAAAGTCCATAATTGTTTTTAAGTTTTATCCATCCCAGTTTTGTTGTGAATGCACAGGTTTTTGGCTCAACACATATATGTTATATCTTTGTACTTTTCCTTTACTAACTATTTGAAATTTCTAGTTATATTTAGAGGTGTCTTTTAAGGGATGAGGGGAATTACTTGGATTTAGTGCTCCCAGGCTTATCATTTATTCTCCAAATGAAGCCCTGTAATCTGTAACACTATATGGGCATGCGGCTCACTTGTTAAAATATAGTTGATACAATATGTTGTACATGAAGCCTGGAATTGTGTACATTCCTAGAATATATTAATTTGCAGGCATGCTTAAAAGAGAGATAGGGTTTGATAAAATCAAAAACCCTGAACATGAAGAAAAAAAAGAGGCAATTATTTTATACAGATAGAACCAAGACACTATCTCCTCATTAATAACAAAACCTCAGTCCAAAAAGCATATGTACAAATTCTAGAAGTCGAAAGTTGAAAATTTCTGAAATGGAACCAGGCCCTTTTCAAAAGAATAAATTTAGTAAAAATGAGGGTGAAGAAAGTTATCTTATCAAAATTTCCACATACCGTGTTAGCAAGGAATGACTCCGAGTCCTGAGCAGTGAGACTGAGGAATTTCTCTTTTGCTGCAGGTTGCAGTTCTCTTCTCCAACACAATGAAAAGAAAATTCTTAGCTTTGGAGTCTGAAGCCCGAGTCACAACTTGGAAGTTGGTAAGGAAAATTATCAGGGTTGTTGCCAGTTGGCTTGGAGTTCGCAGCCTCATTAATTTTCTTTAATGCATTTCCTTCAATGCTGCAGCTGTCACTGGCCAGCAACCTTTACAATAAAATTTATTAGACCCGTCACGCTACGAGGAAAATTTGACGTGATCATTGATCATTGATTTCTTATTGTGATAACAAACATTGGAGATTTACTGTCCTGTTTTAAAGTTTTTTATTTTTATTTTTTAAATTGAAACCGCCGTCGGCATACCGACGCCTTGTAAGCGTCGCTCTTTTGACGTTTTGAACGATTTCCATTTTCGTCGGTCTTGTGACGTCCGTCGATATTGCGACAGCTCTAGAAACGTCGGAAGAGTGACAGAAAAAAGAGGTCGGAAGGGCGACGTCCAAAATTTCGGACCACATTTCGTCGGAATTGCGACAGTTCTTCCTGGCGTTGATATTGTGACGCTTCTGGAAAGCGTCGGTCTTGTGACACTTTTGCAATACGTCGGTCTTCTGACACTTTTGTACGGCGTCGGAAATGCGACAGTTTAGACACGTCGGAAGAGCGACAGTATAAAGACGTCGGAAGAGTGTCGTTCAAAACGTCGGACGACATTTCGTCGGAATGGTGAGACTTTACAAACGTCGGAAGAGCGACGTTAAAAACGTCGGACCAAATTTCGTCGGAATGGCGACACTTTACAAACGTTGGTTTGGGAAACGTCGGAAGAGCGACGCGTGTTTGGAAGCGACGGGGAAGTGTCGGTAGTGCGACACTTTGTAAAGGCGTCGAAATTGTGACCGCACGACAAACCACGTTTTTCCCGGCCTCGAACTGTCGCTCTTGCAACGACTGTGTGTCGGAATAGCGACGATTTGGCCGTCGGAAATTGCGCCAAATTTTCATAGTCTGTAGAAAGTGTGTTACAAAAATGTCATCCAAAGACATGAGGCTTCGTGGCCTTTATTATCCAAATATGTTGATATAAAAATCAAAATCTAGCCCTAAGAGACTATCAACTATCCATGATGATGATCATGGTAGCAAACTATAGCGTGAACCAGTAGGCGTAGCAGTAGCCTAATCGGTCCTCGAACCCCAACCACGTACCTTTGGTATCAAAGAGGAAAATCATGAGTCCCAGTCTCTTAGATATCTGTAATAAGCCTCTCCAAGTTGTACTCCAACTCGGTTAAAGCTTCTACTGCATATAAATGGGGTACTACGACTGCTATAGTCTGGTCTCCTCACCTGTCGAAGCGTCGTAGCTCTGTTGGTCGATTTGGGCCCACATCTGCATTAGTATTTCATATAATTAGCTTTGGATGTTAAAAACAAAATAAAAATTTAAACAACACTAAAACATCAAAATGAGAATTTTTTACCTAGATCACCCCATTGTATTCTAGCTGGAAGTGGTATATCTAGTTCACCCCTGTAGTCCACCTTGCATATGGGAAGTCCTTAATCATGAAAATCTAGCTTCTCAGCCACACAAAAAACTGAGGAGTATATCTCACAATCGGGTCGCCATCACCACCATGGCGAGCCATCAAATCAAGTCACTGGATAGTTTTGATACCTATCCTACCATCCTTAAGCATAAAATTAGCAACACAATATCACCTCAGGTACAAAGCAATAGTCTCCCCACCTGGTCTCTGGAAAAATAGAGAAATATCAAGTCCTCTACGAGATAACCGAGTCAAAAAGTATGTGTCATCGACATCAATCACAAAGCGATGATACCCTATGAAGAAACATTGTTCCTGGATATCCTAGGCCCTCACCAACCATGTCATGAGTTCTAACTGAGCTTTCATTCTTAGAATGACCCAAAATTTGTAGAGGCCACATTTTTTCAGAGCTTGCAGAGTTTTTGGGTCATCTATGGCTTCTGCATCATGAGATTCATGCTCTCTCTCTCTCTCTCTCTCTCTCTCTCTCTCTCTCTCTACTCCAACATGGTTGCTCAAAAGTCCTGAAATTAACAATTTAGGATTGTTAGAACATTGATTGAGAGAAATTTGTGACTTTTGGGATGTGTTGTTATTTATTTTTAAAAGCCCATGGCGCCTTGCGCGGTTTTTCTTTACAAACAAAGCGTGTTTTAGTATGTAAAAAATTACCAATGTGCGCGACCCCAATGAAGGAAAACCACACACATCTATGGGCGTATTTTCGAAATTATAACACCCCCAAAAAATCAAACTAAAGGTTAAAAATGAAATGTAAACAGATGAAAAGCAAGATATTGAAGATATTTTTTACCTGAACAAAACAGTTCGCAGATGGTCCACTGGTTTGCCCGGAATCAACCTCTGAAGTTTTGTGGTAAAAACCCTCTTTCTGCTCTCAAATTGGTTAAAAACTCAAATGGTAAAAAATGAATTACCCTTTCAACTTTTATAAGTTTTTTTGTCAATAAAATATTATTTTTTATGCCTTTAAACTTTTTTAAAAGTCATGTTTTGATGCTTTTGACCATAATTTTGAGCAGTTATGATCATTTATTAAGTGTTATGTGCAGAATACGGGATACACCATAAAAATGAACCATTTTGACTGTGAGTAAATTTTTATTATTTTTTCGGACTCTTGAAAAATAAGAAAAAATGAAACCTGTAGTTCTCTTTTAAGCCCTTTTCATACTCTCTAAACATGAAAATATTGTTGAGTACTTGACTTATTCAAACTCATAAAAATAAATGAACAGTCATCTATTCAGTATAAGTTTACCCCTTTTACGGATTGAATTAGACTATTTATGAAAAAGGTATACGTTGAATATTCATGGTCAATAGAGTTCTCTCCTACACCATTTTATACTTTTTCGGGCTTGAGGGACTAAATTTACGAAAAATAACATTTGAAGTTTACTTATGTTTTTTTCCCGACTCCCTAAAACTGAAAAACACTGAGCTTTACTTTCTCTGGGCTCTTTAAACATCTACATTGAAAGAACTGAATTAGTTTTATTTTTGTGTATTTTCAAACTCTTTAAACATTAAAGCGACATCGAGTTAACCCTACACTGGAATCCTAAAACTAAACAGTGCAGGACTCGTCAACCATGACGGGACCGAACCACTCCTTCTAGGGTTCGTAAAAAATACTTTGGAGGACTCATTCGAAGGATGAGCTTACATGACAAGCAAATGTTATCCTCCTAAGCTTGAAAAAAATAGAGAGGTACTTGCCAGTAATGGTGGGGGGAAATTGGGAAAAAGGTATTCATTTTTGCATTCATTTAAAGGCAGTATGTTGCTCCTGAACACGATATTTCGTCACACTTGTGTCTGAGTTGGGTAATCCATTTGTCTTACAGTTAATCGAACCTCATTGAAATTATTCAGTTGGTTTTGGGTATTATCGTTGAGTCAAATGTTGCTAAGTCAATTGTCATGTCGCCATGTGTTCAAGAAAAGTTCAACCTAAGTTCATCTTCCTTTGGAAGTATTAGCCCTCAATTGTGTTAGCCATCCCTGAGTTAGTCCTTGCAAAAAAAAAAAATCAACTTGACATTAAGTTTCGTGTCGTAAGCCCTCCTGTGATGGATCACTTCCTATCAACTTCAACTCACTATCTAGGAAGTTGATCTAGAAACCCTTTTTAGTACCTTGAGACATGCATGCCTTAATGGCAAGTTTCACGCCTTTGACAACAAGTTCTCATCATTGACCTTCGATCGAGCAATTTTATGAGCATTCAATTACAGATCACCTAATCACACTTCATAGATTGTACTGAGATTACCTTGAGAGTCATTGCTATTCTTGATGGTTTCTCTTGCACTTGTTAAGAGTTCACATCATTGACTAGTAATCAAGTGGTATCTTCCATGTTCGACTTCAACACATTTTTTCACATGGTCAGATTCATACTACTGATCGAGAGATGGAGATTAAGACCCTAGATCTAGTTTCATCCATCTAGATGGCTGTGAGGAGTTATGTATTTATGATTATGTGGACATATTTGTAAGAGATGGTTGCTTCCATACTATGTCTGCTATTGATATGATTCTAGGCTATTTTTGTACTTGTTCATCGAGTTAGTTTTACTTTGAGTACGGGAATGCCTACCTCAGTGATGATTATATATATATTTGCATTGCAATCCTTGAATGTTCATTGCAAATTTCCAACCATTGTCTTTGATCCAATATTTGGCATGATAAAGCGCTTCAGTCTTTTAATGACTTTCCAGACTTCACACTTTAGGGGGGAAATCTGTTACACGTCATTTTTTCACCACGACACTTGATAGTTAAAATGGACCTCTCGACATCCATACACATGTTTCACTGCACTCCCTTGCAAGTCAAACATCTAAAATCCTTGAATAAATCATGAATTTTAGGTAACATGGCCTTTTAACCTGTTTAACATGACCCGCGCTCTTTTCCTAGTCAGTTTTTGCACATGCACAGTTTCTTCCATTGAAACCTGTGCAAAACTACACTATGTCTTCCATTATAGACTGCGCACATGACTCAAAGAAAAGTAAAAATAAAAAGTAAGTTCTAGAGCCCTTGTTGGGTGAATATATCCCAACTAGAAGCTTCTTAGTCATATCTATTCAAGCCAAACCCCTCAGAACATGGAGCTAATTCCCTTTGATCAAGGAACCCTAATCCTATTATTAATGGATCTCATTCCTCTTTTATGGATTTGAAACCTCCTCTATTTGTGCTATAAATTGAGCAGAGGCTAGAGGGTTAGGGGAGTCCAAAAAATGTAGTCTTATGCTGGTGAATTTGGATTCAAAAGCTTATCATCCAAGGAGAGGATTTGAGGCATTTGGGAGGAACCTTATGACATCAAGGAATGGTTGTAAGGCTCTTATTTTATACCTGAATTAATACAAATGAATCCTTTTTCTCATTGCATTATCTTATTGAAATGATGAATGATTTATGTTCTTTTATGTATTCATTAAGAAGATTTCAATTTATAATCTCCTCGATCATTAGATTAGGCTTGTTTTGAATCATTATAATGCAAATGCATTTTATCTCTTTTATGTCTATGATTGTAGGTCTTATCAAATCAATGAGGAGTTACATCGAAACGGATCAGGGATCTCCATCAAGCATTTCGAAAATAGGTAAGAGCACCACTCTAATTCTCTTGTTTTGATGATTTAAATGAAGTTAGCTTAGGTAAAGAGTTATTCAATTATTTGTTTGTTTCTAGTTTTCATTTAGGAATCTAGGGAGATTGGTCTTGTCCACAATAGGGATTTGTCTGCTTCACACATGGACTGTGTGTTATTAAAACCAATGTCTCTTGAAAAAATGCATAGTGTACTAGTTGGTCTCTTGGAGCATGGGTCATCATGTGACATCATATAGAGGCTATGACTATGTTTGAAAAGTGGAAGTTGTTACAGGTAAAGGTGTGTTATTTTTTGAAAATTCTAAGGTTGATCATATGATAGGGTTGTGGTGACCATTGTGAAGGTTCAAAATATTTTGTTACTAAACAAGCCTTGGAACTTAAAACCTAATTAACCATTGTACTGAGTCTATCCAACTTAGTACAAAGTGTAGAGGTTTGTTAGAATTATCTACTACAACAAATCACACTTAAGTATGGAATTGAAGACAAGACTTGAACCAAGAAAAGAACAGAAGATCAATGATGCTCTATGGAAGATGATCACATTGAAGTGTAGGTCATTGGAAGAGGATGTAAGGCATAAGTAGATCATGGACTAACTACAAAGTTTCATCATATATATTATGTATATCTTGTCAGTGTTTCATAGCGTTGTAATATTTTGTGATGTAAATATCATTTGTGATTCTACATGTAAGAAGTGTTGTAGTTGGAAGAGTGTTCTAGCTATGATTTTTATCTCCGTGAACTATTTGTCGAGCAACGCACTATAAAGCCTTGATTGGAAAGTGCAAAGAATGTAGGGGCAAGGTGAATACATATTATATTCAGAATACTTACCTAGACAACTGCCGAGGATGACAAATGACACCCATGTATCTTGGTAGATGGAAGTGGTTCCATAGGATGGTCAATGAATCAGTCTTCGTGGTTAGATAGACGTCAAGCCTTGGCGTATAACAAGTTCTTGCTCGATCTGAAGTATCAATGGTACTTTGGTTTCTAGTTGGTACGAGATGATAATTTATTAGATGAAGGGAGGAGCATTGACTCTTTTTATGGTAGTTGCAAGATGCATAGTTATTGCTTGAGAAACCAAGTTTGGTTGCAAGCTGAATTTTTGGAGAGGAATGTCAAATTCGTAGTAGGGAGGACACAAAGGTCCTAAATACAACATAGAGATCTTTGGAGAGTACATGATAGTTCTTGTGATATAAACAACAAAGGATAACAATTGGAGTAGGAGAAAAGGTTAGATGGTGGTGGACAAATAAAGGTAAAATAGAGTGTGAGTGTGTAGAATAGTGACATACTCGTGACCATATTGTAATGTGAGTCACGCATTGTAGCAAGTCTATAGTGTCACGTTTGGCTTGATTTATTTAGTGGTCCTTCAGAATGTATGTACCTAATATCTCCATGAGTGGAGTTTTGCATTGAATATATCTGAGTTAGTCATGATGTAAGCCTTATGAGGCATGTGTACACTCGTGTAGTTCATGATACTTTGAAAACCACTTTGTAAGTGTAGGTTTGTGGTAAGCCAAAACCACCCAGTGTGACGCGATGAAGTTTGTGAGAGATAGGGAAGATATGAATAAGGATTTCTATAGAGTGTTGTTGTTCCTTGGGAGTGTGATGCATGAGTATCAAGAGTATGGTTGAGGGTAAGCCAACAAAACCTAGAGCATGGTTGAGGCCCAACTAAGAAAATCCAAATTCAATTTTGTTCAACAGTCACTCTAACTTAAAGCATAGTCATTATTTTATTGTCATGTAAAGTTAAAAATGTAATTTTTTGAAATGAGTGTACAATAACATAAAAATATATATATTCAATACATTTATATATAATAATATTTTTAAAATTTATAAAAAATATAAAATGGTTATTGACTAGCGTAGATCCATCTTAACTCTGGATCTATTAATCGACAAGAGAGAGAAGATCTCTCGTGGTGAAAACCTATTTTTTGAGTGAAAAACTTGAGGAAATATTTTCACCTCGAGAGATTTGATCCCTCTTGGCGCTTAATAGATCCGAAGTTAAGATGGATCTACGGTGGTTTGATATTTGATCCCTCTTGGCGCTTAATTGATCCAAATTTAAGATGGATCTACGATGGTTTGATATACATAAGCTCAGCAGTCAAGACAATCGACTTGAAGATCTGTTTTTAGACCATAAAACCTAGTAGCACCTCTATTATGTCGTAAAACCCAATAAGAATAGATACCTCTGTTTTACGAATATCAACTATCCGTGATTTAATTTTATTTTCAATGTTGCCATTCAATCTCCTAAACAAAACTCAATAAAAATTGTATATAAAATAAATTGTTATGAACATTTGAGAGACACATTCCATTGAATTTTCATGCGTAGGATAAAGCCAAAGGTTGACATAGTTTGAGCAACTCCAATAATTTTTAATGCGGACAAAAAAACAACTCAATAATAATTGTATCTAAACTAAGTTGTTATGAACATCTAAGAGACACATTCCACTGAATTTTCATGCAGAGGTTAAAACCAAAGGTTGACACAGTGTGAGCAACTCTAATAAATTTTAATACATACAAAATACCATATAAACAAAATGTAGGATTGCATGCACTAGATTTTATTTTTTTCTTGCCCACATTTCTCTTCACACTCAAGAGTAAACTTTCAAACATATAAAATAAAATAACATACAAAACAACCTGGAAGCCATGCATCCGCAGAGCTATGAAGTTTTTGTGTAGCGTGTCTTTATTGAGTGGTTTTCTTTGGTGAATTAGATATAATTACTCAGGGTTCTGATATTTGTGGTGGAAATTAGGATTTACTTTGATTTAGCTAAAATCCTTTGTTGCAATGAATGCCTCACATTAGCAAAGAATAACTTTGAATAAACTACATTAGAAAATAATACCATGGGAAAAACCATGGGTTAGAGCCCAAGAACCTCCATCTCTGGATTTACTATTTTATTTCAACTTTATTTTAATTATTAATTATTAATTTTTATTCTATTTAAAAAAAATTAATTTAATTAATTTATCTAATTTAAGCATTAGAAACGAATATCGTGGGCAACACCATGAGTTGTGAAAATGTGGAGCCCCAAAAACCTCCATCTATACACTTACTATTTTATCTCAATTGATTTTTATTTTTGTAAGCTTGGTAGGACTCCTTTTTCATTGATTTTTATAAACATAAAACTGCCAGATTTACCAGTTTGGTGGCCCCAACTCACCCTGAGCGGGAAACAGTCTGTTGGCCACTTGATGGCGTGGTATGCTATCCAAAAAAATAAGGTCTTGAGTCTGTCATACCAAGCAAACAAAGTTTGGATACTCACACATATACAAATTTTCACATATTTACTAACATTTTTAGTTGACATTGGGAATTTAAATGCTAGCTGCATATAGATAAAAGCAAAAAAATTGACAGACTAAACCATCCTAAGACTACTCAGCCTCTTTAGGGTCCGAGGCCAAATCCACCAGTGCTGGTTCCTGAACCGAAGTGCCAGCTTGCTCAGAAGGCTTGGCAATGCATGAGAGGTGGTACTCGATGCGCTCTAGGCACCCATCCCGCTTTCTCATCTGGAATTTGATCTTATCAAACTCGCTCCTGTAGTCTGGGAAGTCTTGGGCTAATGTAACCAAGCTCATAGAGATCTTCTCCAAGGCTTTTCCAAGGATGATCTTCATGGATTAGTAGAGATACATTGTATGCTTGAATTGTGTTAGTCTACCTCTTGTTTGCCCCGCATCCGGGACAAGGCCTTTCCATTCCTCAGTATCCATGTCCTTGCCTGTCGATTTATATCAGCTTCCCATTTTTCAATGAGCTTCTGAATTTCATATGCTATGTTTTCTTGGTATGCTTTCCCTGCCTCTTGGATTACATCTATTACCAGGCTCCTTCCTCTTGGCTTGCTCGGGGGTGAGCTGGGTTGAGCTTCAACCTCCTTCCCATTATCTTTCCGCCCGCAGCCTTGAGCTGTTGGGCTCTTGGAGCGAGCCATCGTCATAGTGGTCACTACTAAGTAGCTGTGAGTCGTGTGAGCTAGATAATTGTGCTGGGAATTCCCACAGTCTCTAGAAAGGATTCCAGGATAGTTTCCTATCCACAAAAGCAAACTGAGGCATAATTCCATGTTTTGCAAATGAGTATAGGTCCATGCATCACAGATATCAAAATAGTGGTGTCCTAGGGGGCTCTTCCCAATAATTCTCCCTTCCCCGTCACTTTGAGGGCCTAGCGCCCTCACACCCTGCTTCACCTTTGCCACCCCCTGTCCCTGTTGATCATGCACACCCCAACTATCTTTCCTATACTCCACAGACCCCACACCTTCTATCAATCTCCCGACCCCCCGCCTGGTGCCATCCCACCGAGCACTCTTGTTGAAAATGGCAACAAGAAACAGTGAAGGAGGCCTCCTGAAACATCTTTCCTGATCCTAGTTGGAAAGTGATCACCTAAACTAGGTGGGGACCACACATGTGATTTTTGTCGAAAAATATATTTTTAGACTATGTCTATTTTTAGACATACGGAGCATGATTCGGGGATTCCAGTTGGAGATTCTTGAAGTATGCGACATGTTGGTAAAAATAGATGAGACCCTTATTTTTAGGACCCAGGCTATTTTTAGACTGTATCTCTTAAAAATATGGAAGTCAAATATTATTTACCCTTAATAATATTTTGACTATAAACAGCAGTTTACTCTCTTGGAGCACTTCAGTTCGAGTCATGGAGGTGGCTCATGCAACTGACAGAGGAATCACGTGGTTCCTAGGTTTGATGGCATCTTGCATGTTAGACTTCAGTTAGACTCATGTGGCAGAGTTTTTGGTGGAGTTGATTGAGGAGTTAATGGAGGTGGTGTTCTGGTTAACTAGTTGAACTAGTTGTATTTAGTTTAACTGGCTAATACACTAGAGATGAGTTGTGTGAATTAAATATTATTTAATTCACTAATTATTAACTCATTATTCAACTAAAGAACACATCGGTTTAACTCAGTGCATGGACAGTTCAGTGGAGACCAGTGAAAGAGGTAGATGAAAGGGTGAGTATAGCTATCAGTTGGAGGATCAGTTGTGCATGAGATTTGCACCACACTTGGAGGAAATTACCAATGACAATTGCACAGTTGGAGCCAGTGAGATTCGAACCTGGATCTCTATTTAGACCAGCCTTGATTGCGCAATAGAGGCAGAGAAGTAGTGGGTGTGTTTTGAACCTATGACTTGTTCAAAACCAAGCTAGTTTTTGTGTAGCTTTGGGAGATAGTACTGAGTACTTGTGAGGAGTTTGTACTATGTATTTTCTGCATGTTCTCTCCATTTATAATATACTATAGCTGGGGGTTTTCAGCTATAATCTTTCCCCATACATACTGTGTTAATGTGTGTGATGATTTGATGTGCTATCGCTTCTATTCTTTTCGCATGTGACAATTAATTGTAGAAGAGATTATGTGTTATGCATGCAATTCAAAATTGATGTGTGATCAGGTTAATCTCCATTGAATAAGTGATTTATTCAGCAAATTTCTACACATACCATCCACCCTCCCAATTTACAAAAGAGGCATCGATGCCCATTGCTCAAACCTAGATGGAGTTCCCTCTCCCAGTCACCACTCATGCAGAGCCCAGGTAGCTCATGGTGGCCTTAGCCTACATTTCTTTTGAACTATTCATGACCTAGGACTTCCCCATAACTCTATATCCAGAATGAATTTCCCAACCCCTCTCCAACCCCTCCTGCTAGTGTCCCTCGCCCAACATGCTTCCACTTAGGCGCATGCTAAGGCCATGCCCCATTCCTTCACCGACATAGAGGAAAAGACCCAAAAGAACCCCAACCATCCCCCAACCAAATTTGAAGTAGGTTGGCTCTCCCCTACCCAGAAACAGACTATACCATGCTGACTTCACCCCCTCAAACTCCCACAGAATTCGCCCCAACTGATAAAACAGAAACATGGCATGAGATAGGAAGGGGAAACCAAGCACATACCAAGTGTTTCACCGTGGTGGAAGGTCATTGGAGGTTTTTTTTCCCATGGTCTCACCTGCATGAGAACTTGTCGTCATAAAAATACCCCCGTGCCTTCCTCCATCTGGATTTAAATGCCATGCACCTGGGGCTCTGGTCATACCTCACTCACACTACATGCATAAGTCTTGCTGCCACCCTTGCCACTCATGCCGGGGTGGTGGGATTCAATCCCAAAACCCTTGCCATTATTTGCAAATAGGATGGATGAACAACACGTCACGCCGATCGTGGAGTGTCTCAATTTTATTTAAATTATTAATTATTATTTTATTTAATTATTAATTTTTTTAATGTACTTTAACTATTAGAGAAAAATGTCATGGGAAAAAGCATGGTTATGAAAACATGAGCCAAAAAAACCTCTAATAAATTTACTATTTTATAAAAATTTTATTTTAATTATTAATTATTATTATTATTATTATTATTATTATTTTTAATTATATATATTTATTTTAAATTATTTATTTATTTTTATTATTATAATAATTTGACTTAGGCAAAATATTTATAAACTTATAAATTGAACTCCATATATTACACATTTAACACTTACACATTTCCATATAGTAAATTTTAAAATGTCTTTGAGACACCATCCAAAACTTTAACAATCATCAAAAATTTTTTGTGTTCACTTCTCTATTTCAAAATATTATGTAAATTTATTTATATATTTAGAAATATCATTTTAAATAGTTTAAAATTATAATCTTACCAAACTTGTATGCCCAATTTTTAAAAAAATATAACTAAAATAATTATTAGATATATTAATTAATTAATAAATATACATAGATATATATAAAGGAAAAAGAAAAACCAAACACAAGTCCAACGCTGAGGTACTATAGGCTTGCAAGATGGCTTGTTGAGGAGGATAACTAAATTAATTTAAATTTAATGTGAATATTTGAGTAAATCGAGATTTTTAACCTATTTTAAAATTGCGAAAGGCCACTGTGGGTAGGGGAATTTACTGCGTCAGCTGCAGCTTTCCGGCTTCAAATTCACAATCTCCGGCCAAAATCCCGCTTTTGTAACTTCCCCAACCGAAGCAGAAACCCTTGCCGCTGCAAATCCGGTCGTCGGTTTTGCAAACGTGACTGTTTTGCCATGACTACCGAGTAGTAAGTTTTCTTCCGTTAAATTCTCCTTGAAGGAGCTAAATTGTTAAAAATCGTCTATCAAATCCCGAATTTGGAAGCTCAAATTGGAAAAAAATTAATATGCTTTTGGTTTAGTTAACGTTTGAAAGCTTGATGAATGTCATAAATTATTATTTCTGGGTTGAAATAGTTGAAGTAATTATGAAATGACTCTTCCGACTAGCTGTTTTAAGTTTAATCCATTAATTTGTCTCCGAGGTTGTTAAATTGTTAGGAATCATGTATTAATCGTTAGTTTAAATAACACGTTTTAGGGTTTGTAATTTGTTTGTATATTCTTATAATTGGAATTTTCTTAATTAACTGAAGGTCTTAAACAGTTCTAAGCAATTTAAAAAATGAATCTTTCTTGCGATATGAGTTTTATGAGTTTTTGGAAGTATATTCATCGATAAAATATACCGGTTTTTGAAATTTTAAACAAATTTTATAGGTAGGAATTGCATAGGCAAATTTTGGATGTAATGTTGCCATTGGATTTTAACCGAAAGAGCAGCAAGAATTCACTATGAGATTCTTCTTCGGTTTAAATAATCGGAAATTTATTGTCATGCAGTGATTACTTGTTCAAGCTGTTGCTGATTGGCGATTCAGGAGTTGGAAAATCATGTCTTCTTCTCAGATTTGCGGTAATTTAATTGATAAATCCTAGATGAAAGGGTTTGATATAAGTTGATTATTTTATACGATTGTGTTATTAAAACTGTATTCCAATATTAGTGCCAAATTCGGCAGAGTTTAGCCCAATCTTCTAGCATTACCAACTGTGGCAAATGTTGAACATTTTTCCGAGCTTGATAAAAAAATTCAAATGTTTACGTTTTCATGATTAAATTTGAAGTTCTGTGGTCATATCATGGCCATTTATCGATTTTAGCCAAGGTCAGGGGTTACTATTTGAATTGCATGAAACTATCTTGAAATCAGTTTGAAATGCTGGAAACTGTTATCAATGAAATTCTAACAGTCTTCTGAACGTGCAGGATGATTCCTATTTGGAGAGCTACATCAGCACAATAGGAGTTGACTTTGTAGGTTTGATTTGCCCGAAAATCTGTTTTATTTAAATTTGTTTTCTCTTAAAGCTCAATGGTTTAACAGTTGGGCCTGTCTAGCTTCATTTTCCTTCATTTGACGTCTTAGTGATTTATGCTTACTGCTTGAGTTTTGCTTTTCCCATTTGTTTGTGGATTCTGTTGTATTTTCTATTTTGACTTTAAAAAATTGTAGTTTCCAGGACATGATTACACTTGCAGAGCTGTGTTTCTCTCACAGGTTGATGTATATTCTTTTTGAAATTGTAAAAGCATCTCACTAAATCAGGAAATGACATACTCTCACAACAAAAACTGGGCTGTATGGTGGCACACCCTAAGTCAACCAAACCTATCATACGTCATAAAGGAACTATTTTATATCCATAGTAGATATAGAGTTGGTGTCAATCATCCATGTTCAATCAAACATTTCCTTTAATAGTGAAAAACAAAGAGACATATGGGGAAGATCCATAGCCCCAAAAATCTATGAATCGATGGCTAAGATCATCAATAGAACTAGACAAGTGACCAATCATGGCCTAAACGCTAAACCAAACACAATGATATTTTTGATCCATTATAGGTGTGTGTAGGGGAAGGAAAAACCTGTCATGTTCCCTCCGTCTTCCTCTTGGACTTGGAAATTGTTCATGAACTATCCTACATGACCACAACTTAGGTGATTTTTTGGGATTCTACTAATTGTGCATGGCACATTGACCTAATGTTTAATCAGTGCTTTTTGATCTTCTAGCACCCTGGCCTCTTTTACATGCTAATTTTGATTTTGCAAATAATGTCTGGTAATAACATTGTATTACTCAGTATACATGGCACTAGTGTGATGTAAATGTAATCTTATTATGAATTACAATTTTTTGGTTTTTGTTTTCAGAGATGAAAGGAGAATTTAATTTCAAACATTTGCCATCCTCTACTAAAGTGATAGACCAAGCTTTAACATGCCCTAAAAGTGTTTATCCCCAACTAAATTAAAAACTTGATTGCATCCCTGGAAAACTATGCCCTCCTAAAATGAATTCTGATTGTTGTTGCACCATTGCCATATCAGGCCTTTTAGGAATTCTATCATCCCTATGACTGTCTTGAAAGGTACACCAAGCTAGCCAAGAGGCCATGAATTTCCTTTTTCTTATGCCCATATCGATCATAGAAGCTGGTCTTGGAAGTTAGATGATGTTGGACGTTTGGTTATTTTTATACAGGATAGGCTGTTTTACTGATCGGTCTTGTTTATCTATTTGGTGGTTCAGTCATATTGAAGTTCTCATATTCAAGACATGGTGCCTGAGGGAGTTCATTTTTAGTTATCTTTAGGTTACAGCTCTTTTTATGGTAAGATTGGGTGCATAGAGGTTTGGCTATAATACAAACAAATCAATGTTAAGAAAAACCAAAACTATCTTTGTGTGGGGTCTAATTGACGTGTACACAGATTTTATTTTTTAAGGAGCCAAAAACAGTTATATTTCTCCTTTTCCTTGTTGAGAGGTTAAAGAAACAATGTTTGGCCATATTTCCTAGATACCGATTTGTGTAGCCATAAATAATCACGAGGACTTACTAAAAATTTAACATTCTTGACCATAGATTTTATACAAAGACTAGACAAGCCATTGGTGCTGCAAGGAAGCCAGTTAATCATTGTATTTTGTGATATTTATCCATTAGAGTAAAGAAATGTTAGCTTAATATTGGTTGAATTATTTTATGTTTTTTGAAATAATATTTTGTTGCAACTTGGTTCCTGTAAACTTTTGGTCTAATTATTCCCATCTCTCAATAATTGATGTTATGGTTGTCAAATTTCAAAGAAAGTGGGACTTTTGCTTTTATTCTTTCTTTTGCCACTATTGTAGGTTACTTGGATGGTTTGTATTGAGAAGTGATGCTTGGCCTGCTACTACATTTTTTTCTTAATGTCTAGTTTTTCTTAGAGTTGCCAAGTTTTCTTGAGTGTAAAGACCTTGGTTCTTTTTCCCATAACTTGTCTCCAGTGACCTTGAGCAAAGACAACTCAGAGCTAGGGGATAGGCAGGTTTTCGACTGGCTCGTCAAACCATTGACCACATCTTCACCCTCTGCGTCGTGATTGAGGAGTCACGACACCGCTCTTTGAAAGTCTATTGTTGTTTCATAGATTTTCAGAAAGTTTTTGACTCTGTTCCAAGGGAAGCCTTACTCCAGAGACTTAGAGATATTGGCATCTCGGCGACCCTACTGACAGCTATTACGCGCCTATATGAGTCCGTCCTTGGTCGTCTTCGCACGGCTCATGGGATGTTTGATTTCATCCAAAGCACTATTGGGGTTAAACAGGGTTGTCCATTGGCCCCTGTCTTGTTTGGGATCTATATTGATGAGTTGGAGGGATTTCTACACGAGCATATCTAGGACACTTATGGATGATTTCTTCACCAGGTTCTGATATCTATTCTACTCTTCGCTGATGACTGTCCTCCTCTCCTCATCCCCAGAAGGATTACAGAGGCAACTGGATGCCGCTATGTTTTGTGATCTTCCACAGTTGACGGTCAACCTGGGTAAAACCAAGGTTATGATCCTCAATGGGGTGAAGAAAACTTCAGACCTTCACTTCCTATTCAAAGGGGAGGAGGTTGAGATCACCAACACGTATACTTATGTAATATTCCGAATATGAAATAGACAGTAATATAAAACAACATAAACAAGTAACTACAACAAATAGAGAGACATCATAAAAATACTGCAAATATGGAGAAATGCTAAGCCATTTTATTATATAAACTGAAAGATAACAATAGGTACAAAATGATGAACTCTTAGCTAAACTAAGAGGGGGGGGGGGGTGAATTAGTTTAGTACATTCATGACATTTAAAACTCTTTTCATTCAACTCAATTACACCTGCCTTATGTAATATTCCGAATAGGAAATAGACAGTAATATAAAACAACATAAACAAGTAACTACAACAAATAGAGAGACATGATAAAAATACTGCGAATATGGAGAAACGCTGAGCCATTTTATTATATAAACTGAAAGATAACAATAGGTACAAAGTGATGAACTCTTAGCTAAATTGAGAGGGGGGGTGAATTAGTTTTGTACATTCATGGACATTTAAAACTCTTTTCATTCAACTGGGTCCAAACTCCATATTAAGATGCTCAGATTAAGAGGCTAATATTTTTGTTGGATTCCTCTTTCTGAGAGGTGTAAAATCCATATAGAGTATGTCTTAATCCGATGAGCAGAACTTATATTTTGAATTTATTATTTTTAATAAATTATATGTGCAAGGTCGGCCAGTTTTGTAATGTAGGCTCGGATGCCCAACAGATGTGTCACACACCCTCATGATGGATATATATACAGGAAAAGTTGGAGAGATTTTCATGATCATCACAACTCACATCTTCCTCTCTCATCAAGGAGTACGAGCTACCAAGAAGGACGAATTTAATCCACACGTGTGAAGGACGAAGAGGACAAACTGTACAGTCAAGCTGAAGTACGGATTTGCTGCTGCTAGGGTTTCGCAGAAACTTTGACCAGCGTTGACTTTGGTCAACGCTTGGTCCAAACAAGCTGAAAATTGGTGGAAGGTTCGATTTATGAAGGCCGTACTACCTGGCACAAAAATCGAGGTCAAAGGGTTGACCATTTTGCTGCTGCGTTGACTTTTAGCTTGCTGTCCATGCGTTGACTTTTCAGGACAGCGTTGACTTTTGCAGAGTTGACTTGGGTTGACTCATCTACTGGTTGGAGGGTTGTTGTGACACATGCTGGGCTGGCTGACCAAAGGAGACTTTGCTGGTTGAAGCATCCTGTTGACCGCCGAAACGAATACACACATTTTTCCTGTTTCTGATTTGTCTTCTGTAAGATCTACTTATATGTTCTATCTGCATTTTGCTTACCTACTTGTATGATTGCTGAAATAAAAGTGAAATTGCTTCCAGCATAGAACATCTACAAAACTTTACATGGTATCGGAGCTGAGGTGAAGACAAACTCAACTATAGCAATCATCATCGTGGAAATGGGTTCCACTAGTCTTGAATTCAAGGAGAATGACAAGCTGACCGGAAGTGATGACTTCCATCCCTGGAAGATGATATTAGATCTCAAATTAGAAGATCATGATCTCATGGATCATGTGACAGGGAGGATTCAAGAACCTCCATCCAATGCCTCTGCTGCTGTTAGAAACAAGTATAAGAAGGGAGAAATCAAAGCAAAGCTGCTGATCAGGGAATCCATAAATAAGAGTCCGGTTGCCTACATATCTGAACTAGGCACATCCAAGGAGATGTATGACAAATTGATACTTATGTTTCAGGTAAACAATGTGAACCAAGTGCTATTCCTCAAGAACAAGTTGAAGAATATGAAGAAGGGCCGAGATGAGTCTGTTCAAACTTTCTTTATGAAGTTGACCGAAACCAGGAACCATCTGCTAGCTATTGGGGAGATAATAGCCGATCGTGAGATGGTTCTCACCGCACTTGGAGGACTTCCATATGAATGGCAAGTATTCACAACTACTATCCTCAACAATAATACCATTCCTAACTTTGATGAGCTTCTGTCAAGATGTATGCAAGAAGAAACAAGGATGAAGGAATTTGATAATGAAAGAAATGCTGCCTATGGTGCTCATTCCCGAAAGAAGAACTCTGGTGGTTCTAAGGACAAAAGAAGCACAAAGACTCAAGAGAAGAAGGGTAAATGTTTCACCTGCCATAGGCCTGGACACTATGCTAGAGAATGCCCCTTCAAGAAGGATTCTCCCGATAGTGACGATAACAACAACAACCGAAGAAATGGGAATCGAAGAAATGACAAATCCAAAGGAAAGAGGAAGGCTCACTTTAGTGGAAACAATCAACCTTCTAAGAGGTCCAGAAATACCAGGTATGAGGAGTCTAATGTTGTTGATAAAAGAAATGAGTATATTCTGGTATCTGCTCTCTCCGCTGCATCTCGGCCCGACACGATGGATGTCTGGCTAATTGATAGTGGTGCCTCAAGACATATCACCGGATTCAAGGAAGCACTTTCTGACATGGTTGAAAGGGATACTAATCTAGAAATTATCCTGGGGGATAATGCCACTTATCCTGTAAAAGGGACCGGGACTGTGACCCTTCACTTGTCTCAAGGACAAGTCCTCCGTCTACAAGATGTACTCTATGTACCCAAATTGAAGAAGAACCTTGTGTCTGTATCTGCTATGGAAGACAAAGGATTCAATGTAACTTTCTCTGATGGAAAGGTGCTCATGTGGAAGAAGAGCTTCAAGGAAGCTATCTCAATTGGTTCTAGGGTTGGTACACTCTATCAGGTTGGAGGGAGTCCGTTGGGAGCTATGACTTGTGATACTATCCGACAAACCGAACTATGGCACCGAAGATTTGGAAAGCCCTTCCCGAAGCAAGGAAGGTGTATGTAAGGGCTGTGCTGAAGAATATAACATAACAAGGGGACCTTCTTTTCCCTCAAGTGTCACAAAGACATCTGAGATATTGCAACTGGTCCATTCTGATATTTCTGGTATGTTGCCTGTAACATCCCTGGGGGGATGTTCTTACTATATGACATTTACTGATGACTTCTCTCGCAAAACCTGGATCTTTTGAGGAAGCCATCAAGCATCAAGTTTGGAAGGATGCTATGCATGAAGAATATGAGTCTATTATGAAGAATGATGTCTGGGATGTGGTCCCGAGACCGAAGGACAAATCTGTTGTCACCGCTAAATGGCTCTACAAAATCAAACATGGATCTGATGGGAGTGCTGAAAAGTTTAAGGCAAGGTTTGTTGCCTGTGGCTTCTCTCAAAAGGAAGGAATTGACTATGACGATATATTTGCACCTGTGGCACGATATACCACCATCCGATCAATCATAGCCCTTGCTGCTACGCAAGGATGGAGTCTTCATCAGATGGATGTCCAGACCGCTTTTTCTGCATGGTGCAATAAAGGAAGAGGTGTATGTGGAACAACCTCTGAGATTTGAAGTTCAAGATCAAGACACTTATGTCTGCAGGTTGAAGAAAGCCCTCTATGGGTTAAAGCAAGCACCCAGAGCTTGGTACGAAAGGATGGATAGTTACTTGATGAAGCTGAGCTTCACTCGAAGTAATGCTGATCCGAACCTATACTTCAAGGTTGTGAAAGAGAAGCCTCTCATTCTAGTACTATATGTGGATGACCTCTTCCTGACTGGTGATGACCCTCTCATTCATCAATGTGAGAGGGAGCTTGTTGCTGAATTCGAGATGAAGGACCTAGGACTGATGCACTATTTACTAGGCCTGGAGGTCTGGCAGAGACCTGGAGAGATTTTCCTTTCTCAAGGAAAATATATTGTGAAGCTTCTGAAAAGATTTGGAATGGTGGACTGTAAGTCCGTGTCGACACCGATGGACCTCAACTTTAAGAAGTTGAGGAGCAACGTTGCTGGGCCCGTCCTACTGAGTATCGTGAACTCATAAGGACCCTGATGTTCTCAATGAACACTTGTTCGAACATATGCTGTGCAGTGAACACTTTGAGTCAACACATGGTTGATCATAACATTCACTCGGTTGGTGCCAAGAAACTCTTGAGATATCTCTGAGGCACGACAGACCATGGGCTGAGATACACTGCCAGGAGTATGACACTCCGTGGATATACTGATGCCGATTGGGCTGGCAGTGTGGTGGATCGCAAGAGCACATCTGGATGCTACTTCACATGAAGATCTGCTTCGGGCAGGGATCTAAAGTCGGCAGTCTTGAGCACCGCTGAGGCCAAATACATTGTAACATGTATAGCCTGTTGTGAAGTCACTTGGTTGCGAAAGCTCCTTGAGAGCTGTTCGAGCATGTGCTAGATGCCACCGTTATCCTTTGTGATAACCATAGGGGGATTCATTTGTCATAGAATCCCGGGTTCCACGATTGATCCAAGCATGTTGATGGCTGGTACCACTTTATCTGGGATATGGTACAGCGAGGCGCCGTAAGGCTCGATCATATAGGAACTGATGAGCAGGTCGCGGATATTCTCACAATGCCCTTGGGGAAGGTCATGTTCCTAACCTTCCGTGAGAATCTGTGAATCGTGGAAAGACCCTATGATGTGGGTCCTGTTGGACGATGAGCTCTGGGAGCTCTGGGGGGCTTTGGGGAGAGCTTCTTGGAGCTATGGGCAACCACAAGGCTAGGCTTGCCAACCTTGGTGGTGTGCTTGGACCCCACTGTTGTGATTTTGAGTTGGTTCACCTCTCATTTTCTGTGCCCCGTATGCATCCTACCCATTGAGTTCAGGGCTCATGGGAAGTACCTCTCATTTGGCCAATGAGGTGTGGAAAAGTTAGAGACTATTAGCAAAGACCGATGGACGCATCAGAGATTGCCGTACTCTCTATCTAGGATGGCACGGTCCAACCACTTGATCTGGGATCAAGATTTGTGAGGTCTGGGACCTCTGGACTGACTATGTCAGTCGGGGGATGATGTCTTTGTGACTGACCCACTTCTGTTCTGAAATAAAGAAGCCAGCAAAGCAAGTTTCGGCGGGATGACGCTCGATGTTGATTGCACTAATAGATGGAGTTCTCCCTAGTTGAGAGGGAGTGTTAAATTTGGACAACTAGGTCCAAACTCCATATTAAGATGCTCAGATTAAGAGGCTAATATTTTTGTTGGATTCCTCTTTCTAAGAGGTGTAAAATCCATATAAAATATGTCTTAATCCGATGAGCAGAACTTATATTTTGAATTTATTATTTTTAATAAATTATATGTGCAAGGTCGGCCAGTTTTGTAATGTAGGCTCGGATGCCCAACAGATGTGTCACACACCCTCATGATGGATATATATACAGGAAAAGTTGGAGAGATTTTCATGATCATCACAACTCACATCTTCCTCTCTCATCTAGGAATACGAGCTACCAAGAAGGACGAATTTAATCCACACATGTGAAGGAAGAAGAGGACAAACTGTACGGTCAAGCTGAAGTACGGATTTGCTGCTGCTAGGGTTTCGCAGTAACTTTGACCAGCGTTGACTTTGGTCAACGCTTGGTCCAAACAAGCTGAAAATTGGTGGAAGGTTCGATTTAAGAAGGCCGTACTACTTGGCACAAAAATCGAGGTCAAAGGGTTGACCATTTTGCTGCTGCGTTGACTTTTAGCTTGCTGCCCTTGCGTTGACTTTTCAGGACAGCGTTGACTTCTGCAGAGTTGACTTGGGTTGACTCATCTACTGGTTGGAGGGTTGTTGTGACACATGCTGGGCTGGCTGACCAAAGGAGACTTTGCTGGTTGAAGCATCCTGCTGACCGCCGAAACGAATACACACATTTTTCCTGTTTCTGATTTGTCTTCTGTAAGATCTACTTATATGTTCTATCTGCATTTTGCTTACCTACTTGTATGATTGCTGAAATAAAAGTGAAATTGCTTCTAGCATAGAACATCTACAAAACTTTACACCTTAGCTATGTTTTGTGATCTTCCACAGTTGACGGTCAACCTGGGTAAAACCAAGGTTATGATCCTCAATGGGGTGAAGAAAACTTCAGACCTTCACTTCCTATTCAAAGGGGAGGAGGTTGAGATCACCAACACGTATACTTATGTAATATTCCGAATATGAAATAGACAGTAATATAAAACAACATAAACAAGTAACTACAACAAATAGAGAGACATCATAAAAATACTGCAAATATGGAGAAATGCTAAGCCATTTTATTATATAAACTGAAAGATAACAATAGGTACAAAATGATGAACTCTTAGCTAAACTAAGAGGGGGGGGGGGGTGAATTAGTTTAGTACATTCATGACATTTAAAACTCTTTTCATTCAACTCAATTACACCTGCCTTATGTAATATTCCGAATAGGAAATAGACAGTAATATAAAACAACATAAACAAGTAACTACAACAAATAGAGAGACATGATAAAAATACTGCGAATATGGAGAAACGCTGAGCCATTTTATTATATAAACTGAAAGATAACAATAGGTACAAAGTGATGAACTCTTAGCTAAATTGAGAGGGGGGGTGAATTAGTTTTGTACATTCATGGACATTT